>CM036552.1:26833248-26839209 GCA_020745685.1 Tautogolabrus adspersus
ACTTTGTGTTTCAGCCTTTTAAACTTTATTAGTTTATATGAAACAATCAGAATAACACTTTTTATTATCTAAATCTTTTTTAATCGTCGTTAAAACTTTTTGTTATCGTTTGATTTTGTGTCAGAGTTCAGCAGCATGTTGCTGTAATGCTCCACTCTTTCCTCTGACAGTTCAGACTCAGACTACAGATTATAATTTAATAAACTACAGATTGATAATAATATCATAATAAGGGTCTTCTCCTCCTTTGGGGCCCCAGTTTACCTCAAGGTCGTCGTCGTCGACCTCGCTGTAGGGCTGGTGGTTATCGGGGTTGTTCATCTTATCGAGGAGATCAACGGCAAGCCTTCTTGTCAAACCCGTCTGAGCCACGTACACATGCTGCAAGAAAAAAGACGGATCAGCAGGTATCATAAAAGGTTGGGTTACAGATGTTTTTTAGAGCTGATAGTGACATCACACACCGGCTCCAAACAAGCTGCAGAAACAACATAAGGGTCCAGTTTCTGCATTCAGACTCCAAACAGGGTGAGACACAGAGAGAGACGTGAAGATGTTTCTGCATTCAGTCTCCAAACAGGGTGAGACACAGAGAGAGACGTGAAGGTGTTTCTGCATTCAGACTCCAAACAGGGTGAGACACAGAGAGAGACGTGAAGGTGTTTCTGCATTCAGTCTCCAAACAGGGTGAGACACAGAGAGAGACGTGAAGGTGTTTCTGCATTCAGTCTCCAAACAGGGTGAGACACAGAGAGAGACGTGAAGGTGTTTCTGCATTCAGTCTCCAAACAGGGTGAGACACAGAGAGAGACGTGAAGGTGTTTCTGCATTCAGTCTCCAACAGGGTGAGACACAGAGAGAGATGTGAAGGTGTTTCTGCATTCAGACTCCAAACAGGGTGAGACACAGAGAGAGACGTGAAGGTGTTTCTGCATTCAGACTCCAAACAGGGTGAGACACAGAGAGAGACGTGAAGGTGTTTCTGCATTCAGTCTCCAAACAGGGTGAGACACAGAGAGAGACGTGAAGGTGTTTCTGCATTCAGTCTCCAAACAGGGTGAGACACAGAGAGAGACGTGAAGATGTTTCTGCATTCAGTCTCCAAACAGGGTGAGACACAGAGAGAGACGTGAAGGTGTTTCTGCATTCAGTCTCCAAACAGGGTGAGACACAGAGAGAGACGTGAAGGTGTTTCTGCATTCAGTCTCCAACAGGGTGAGACACAGAGAGAGACGTGAAGGTGTTTCTGCATTCAGACTCCAAACAGGGTGAGACACAGAGAGAGACGTGAAGGTGTTTCTACATTCAGACTCCAAACAGGGTGAGACACAGAGAGAGATGTGAAGGTGTTTCTGCATTCAGACTCCAAACAGGGTGAGACACAGAGAGAGATGTGAAGGTGTTTCTGCATTCAGACTCCAAACAGGGTGAGACACAGAGAGAGACGTGAAGGTGTTTCTGCATTCAGTCTCCAAACAGGGTGAGACACAGAGAGAGACGTGAAGGTGTTTCTGCATTCAGACTCCAAACAGGGTGAGACACAGAGAGAGACGTGAAGGTGTTTCTGCATTCAGTCTCCAAACAGGGTGAGACACAGAGAGAGACGTGAAGGTGTTTCTGCATTCAGTCTCCAAACAGGGTGAGACACAGAGAGAGATGTGAAGGTGTTTCTGCATTCAGTCTCCAAACAGGGTGAGACACAGAGAGAGACGTGAAGGTGTTTCTGCATTCAGACTCCAAACAGGGTGAGACACAGAGAGAGATGTGAAGGTGTTTCTGCATTCAGTCTCCAAACAGGGTGAGACACAGAGAGAGATGTGAAGATGTTTCTGCATTCAGTCTCCAAACAGGGTGAGACACAGAGAGAGACGTGAAGGTGTTTCTGCATTCAGACTCCAAACAGGGTGAGACACAGAGAGAGATGTGAAGATGTTTCTGCATTCAGTCTCCAAACAGGGTGAGACACAGAGAGAGATGTGAAGGTGTTTCTGCATTCAGACTCCAAACAGGGTGAGACACAGAGAGAGATGTGAAGATGTTTCTGCATTCAGACTCCAAACAGGGTGAGACACAGAGAGAGACGTGAAGGTGTTTCTGCATTCAGTCTCCAAACAGGGTGAGACACAGAGAGAGACGTGAAGGTGTTTCTGCATTCAGACTCCAAACAGGGTGAGACACAGAGAGAGATGTGAAGATGTTTCTGCATTCAGTCTCCAAACAGGGTGAGACACAGAGAGAGATGTGAAGGTGTTTCTGCATTCAGACTCCAAACAGGGTGAGACACAGAGAGAGATGTGAAGATGTTTCTGCATTCAGACTCCAAACAGGGTGAGACACAGAGAGAGACGTGAAGGGGTTTCTGCATTCAGTCTCCAAACAGGGTGAGACACAGAGAGAGACGTGAAGGTGTTTCTGCATTCAGACTCCAAACAGGGTGAGACACAGAGAGAGATGTGAAGGTGTTTCTGCATTCAGTCTCCAAACAGGGTGAGACACAGAGAGAGACGTGAAGGTGTTTCTGCATTCAGTCTCCAAACAGGGTGAGACACAGAGAGAGACGTGAAGGTGTTTCTGCATTCAGACTCCAAACAGGGTGAGACACAGAGAGAGATGTGAAGGTGTTTCTGCATTCAGTCTCCAAACAGGGTGAGACACAGAGAGAGATGTGAAGGTGTTTCTGCATTCAGTCTCCAAACAGGGTGAGACACAGAGAGAGACGTGAAGGTGTTTCTGCATTCAGACTCCAAACAGGGTGAGACACAGAGAGAGACGTGAAGGGGTTTCTGCATTCAGTCTCCAAACAGGGTGAGACACAGAGAGAGATGTGAAGGTGTTTCTGCATTCAGTCTCCAAACAGGGTGAGACACAGAGAGAGATGTGAAGGTGTTTCTGCATTCAGTCTCCAAACAGGGTGAGACACAGAGAGAGATGTGAAGGTGTTTCTGCATTCAGTCTCCAAACAGGGTGAGACACAGAGAGAGATGTGAAGGTGTTTCTGCATTCAGTCTCCAAACAGGGTGAGACACAGAGAGAGACGTGAAGGTGTTTCTGCATTCAGACTCCAAACAGGGTGAGACACAGAGAGAGATGTGAAGGTGTTTCTGCATTCAGTCTCCAAACAGGGTGAGACACAGAGAGAGATGTGAAGGTGTTTCTGCATTCAGTCTCCAAACAGGGTGAGACACAGAGAGAGACGTGAAGGTGTTTCTGCATTCAGACTCCAAACAGGGTGAGACACAGAGAGAGACGTGAAGGGGTTTCTGCATTCAGTCTCCAAACAGGGTGAGACACAGAGAGAGACGTGAAGGTGTTTCTGCATTCAGTCTCCAAACAGGGTGAGACACAGAGAGAGACGTGAAGGGGTTTCTGCATTCAGTCTCCAAACAGGGTGAGACACAGAGAGAGATGTGAAGGTGTTTCTGCATTCAGTCTCCAAACAGGGTGAGACACAGAGAGAGACGTGAAGGTGTTTCTGCATTCAGACTCCAAACAGGGTGAGACACAGAGAGAGACGTGAAGATGTTTCTGCATTCAGACTCCAAACAGGGTGAGACACAGAGAGAGACGTGAAGGGGTTTCTGCATTCAGTCTCCAAACAGGGTGAGACACAGAGAGAGACGTGAAGGTGTTTCTGCATTCAGTCTCCAAACAGGGTGAGACACAGAGAGAGACGTGAAGGTGTTTCTGCATTCAGTCTCCAAACAGGGTGAGACACAGAGAGAGACGTGAAGGTGTTTCTGCATTCAGTCTCCAAACAGGGTGAGACACAGAGAGAGATGTGAATAATGAGCTTCTCTGCAGTTGGCCTCTTCATATGGTTCTTTGTCAGAGACATTTAGACAAACACCTCCTCCTCTCTCTCTTTCCCCCACCCCCAATCCTCCTCTCCTCCTCCCTTTCCTCCCCCTCCTCCTCCTCCTCCTCCTCCCTGAACATGATAAGGAGTCTTACCGACAGGAGCTTCTCTGCAGTGGGCCTCTTCTTTGGGTTCTTGGTCAGAGACACTTTGACAAAGTTATGAAAGGCCGTGGACCTGCAGACAAACATCATGTTGTAGTTTTTAAGGAAGGACATGAAAAGATGAAGCATGACAGCGAGGAGGAAAACACTGAGTACCATTTGTTTTTGTCTTTGAGCTTTGGAGGCTGGAAACTGCTCTTTGACATCAGGAACAAAGCCCTGAGGACACAGAGACAGCGCTGTTAAATCACGTGGATGAACCTGAAACCTCTTTAACACAGCAGAGACACACAAACGGTCTGACAAACCTCATGGGGTGGAGGTCAAACATCGGAGGCTGCAGCTCGGCAAGCTCAATGGACGTGATGCCCACAGCCCAGATATCACACAGCTGGTTGTAGCCGCCGTTCTTCTCCACTGCGGCCACTTCAGGAGCCATCCTAAGAGACATTCAGGAGGAAAGGTTCGTCAGAGACCTCCTCCAAACGAAGAACAGACACTTCTACTAATGAAGAGACTGAACATGTAAATTGAAGATTGATTGAAGATCAGGAGATCCAGAATAAGGTCTGACAGAAGTCCTAAAGATGGTCAGATCTATCAGACCATGGTTATTAACTCTCCGTGGGTCAGAACCGTCAGAGGATTCACCGACAGCTCAGATTTGTTTTCAACGATGATGAAAAAATAATTATAATCCAGATTCAACACAGCTCTGCTTCTTGGTGCTCAATTCAAAGGGGGCTTTAAGGTTAAGGTTAAGGTTACACACACACGCACAGAGACACACAAACACACGCACAGAGCATACAAACACACGCACAGAGACACACACACGCACAGAGACACACAAACACACGCACAGAGCATACAAACACACGCACAGAGACACACACACGCACAGAGACACACAAACACACGCACAGAGCATACAAACACACGCACAGAGACACACACACGCACAGAGACACACAAACACACGCACAGAGCATACAAACACACGCACAGAGACACACACACGCACAGAGACACACAAACACACGCACAGACACACAAACACACGCACAGAGACACACAAACACACGCACAGAGACACACAAACACACGCACAGAGCATACAAACACACGCACAGAGACACACACACGCACAGAGACACACAAACACACGCACAGACACACAAACACACGCACAGACACACAAACACACGCACAGACACACAAACACACGCACAGAGACACACAAACACACGCACAGAGACACACACACGCACAGAGACACACAAACACACGCACAGACACACAAACACACGCACAGAGACACACACACGCACAGAGACACAAAAACACACGCACAGACACACAAACACACGCACAGAGACACACACACGCACAGAGACACACAAACACACGCACAAACACACGCACAGAGACACACACACGCACAGAGACACGAAAACACACGCACAGACACACAAACACACGCACAGAGACACACACACGCACAGAGACACACAAACACACGCAGACACACATGCACAGACACACACGCAGACACACATGCACAGAGGCACACACAGACACACATGCACAGAGACACACACATGCACAGAGACACACACAAACACACGCACAGAGACACACACACGCACAGAGACACACAAACACACGCACAGACACACAAACACACGCACAGAGACACGAAAACACACGCACAGAGACACGAAAACACACGCACAGAGACACACAAACACACGCAGACACACATGCACAGACACACACGCAGACACACATGCACAGAGACACACACAGACACACATGCACAGAGACACACACATGCATAGAGACAAACACACGCACAGAGACACACAAACACACGCACAGACACACACACACGCACAGAGACACACACACACAGAGACACACACACACACACAGAATTTCTCAATTTCCTGCTCTGATAAAATTCTCGAATCTGTGACTTAAATCTGTGATTGATTCAAC
>CM036552.1:26839709-26874709 GCA_020745685.1 Tautogolabrus adspersus
AAATCTGTGATTGATTCAACAGAACATAATGTGTGTGTGTGTGTGTATGTACAGCTCTGTGGTGTGTGTGTGTATGTACAGCTCTGTGGTGTGTGTGTATGTACAGCTCTGTGGTGTGTGTGTATGTATGTACAGCTCTGTGGTGTGTGTGTATGTATGTACAGCTCTGTGGTGTGTGTGTATGTATGTACAGCTCTGTGGTGTGTGTGTATGTATGTACAGCTCTGTGGTGGTGTGTGTGTATGTACAGCTATGTACAGCTCTGTGGTGTGTGTGTGTATGTACAGCTCTGTGGTGTGTGTGTGTATGTACAGCTCTGTGGTGTGTGTGTGTATGTATGTACAGGTGTGTGTGTGTATGTACAGCTCTGTGTATTATGTACAGCTCTGTGGTGTGTGTGTGTATGTATGTACAGCTCTGTGGTGTGTGTGTATGTATGTACAGCTCTGTGGTGTGTGTGTATGTATGTACAGCTCTGTGGTGTGTGTGTGTGTGTATGTACAGCTCTGTGGTGTGTGTGTGTGTATGTACAGCTCTGTGGTGTGTGTGTGTGTATGTACAGCTCTGTGGTGTGTGTGTGTGTATGTACAGCTCTGTGGTGTGTGTGTGTATGTACAGCTCTGTGGTGTGTGTGTGTATGTACAGCTCTGTGGTGTGTGTGTGTATGTACAGCTCTGTGGTGTGTGTGTATGTACAGCTCTGTGGTGTGTGTGTGTATGTACAGCTCTGTGGTGTGTGTGTATGTACAGCTCTGTGGTGTGTGTGTGTATGTACAGCTCTGTGGTGTGTTTGTATGTACAGCTCTGTGGTGTGTGTGTGTATGTACAGCTCTGTGGTGTGTGTGTATGTACAGCTCTGTGGTGTGTGTGTGTATGTACAGCTCTGTGGTGTGTGTGTGTATGTACAGCTCTGTGGTGTGTGTGTATGTACAGCTCTGTGGTGTGTGTGTGTATGTACAGCTCTGTGGTGTGTGTGTGTGTATGTACAGCTCTGTGGTGTGTGTGTGTGTATGTACAGCTCTGTGGTGTGTGTGTGTGTATGTACAGCTCTGTGGTGTGTGTGTATGTACAGCTCTGTGGTGTGTGTGTGTGTATGTACAGCTCTGTGGGTGTGTGTGTATGTACAGCTCTGTGGTGGTGTGTGTGTATGTACAGCTCTGTGGTGTGTGTGTGTGTATGTACAGCTCTGTGGTGTGTGTGTATGTACAGCTCTGTGGTGTGTGTGTGTGTATGTACAGCTCTGTGGTGTGTGTGTATGTACAGCTCTGTGTGTGTGTGTGTATGTACAGCTCTGTGGTGTGTGTGTATGTACAGCTCTGTGGTGTGTGTGTATGTACAGCTCTGTGGTGTGTGTGTGTATGTACAGCTCTGTGGTGTGTGTGTATGTGTACAGCTCTGTGGTGTGTGTGTATGTGTACAGCTCTGTGGTGTGTGTGTATGTACAGCTCTGTGGTGTGTGTGTATGTACAGCTCTGTGGTGTGTGTGTATGTACAGCTCTGTGGTGTGTGTGTATGTACAGCTCTGTGGTGTGTGTGTATGTACAGCTCTGTGGTGTGTGTGTGTATGTACAGCTCTGTGGTGTGTGTGTGTATGTACAGCTCTGTGGTGTGTGTGTGTGTATGTACAGCTCTGTGGTGTGTGTGTGTGTATGTACAGCTCTGTGGTGTGTGTGTGTGTGTACAGCTCTGTGGTGTGTGTGTGTGTATGTACAGCTCTGTGGTGTGTGTGTGTATGTACAGCTCTGTGGTGTGTGTGTATGTACAGCTCTGTGGTGTGTGTGTGTGTATGTACAGCTCTGTGGTGTGTGTGTATGTACAGCTCTGTGGTGTGTGTGTGTATGTACAGCTCTGTGGTGTGTGTGTATGTACAGCTCTGTGGTGTGTGTGTATGTACAGCTCTGTGGTGTGTGTGTATGTACAGCTCTGTGGTGTGTGTGTATGTACAGCTCTGTGGTGTGTGTGTATGTACAGCTCTGTGGTGTGTGTGTATGTACAGCTCTGTGGTGTGTGTGTGTGTACAGCTCTGTGGTGTGTGTGTATGTATGTACAGCTCTGTGGTGTGTGTGTATGTACAGCTCTGTGGTGTGTGTGTGTATGTACAGCTCTGTGGTGTGTGTGTGTATGTACAGCTCTGTGGTGTGTGTGTGTACAGCTGTGGTGTGTGTGTATGTACAGCTCTGTGGTGTGTGTGTATGTACAGCTCTGTGGTGTGTGTGTATGTACAGCTCTGTGGTGTGTGTGTATGTACAGCTCTGTGGTGTGGTGTGTATGTACAGCTCTGTGGTGTGTGTGTATGTACAGCTCTGTGGTGTGTGTGTATGTATGTACAGCTCTGTGGTGTGTGTGTATCTGTGTTGTGTGTATGTACAGCTCTGTGGTGTGTGTGTATGTACAGCTCTGTGGTGTGTGTGTATGTACAGCTGTGGTGTGTGTGTATGTACAGCTCTGTGGTGTGTGTGTATGTACAGCTCTGTGGTGTGTGTGTATGTACAGCTCTGTGGTGTGTGTGTATGTACAGCTCTGTGGTGTGTGTGTGTGTGTACAGCTCTGTGGTGTGTGTGTATGTACAGCTCTGTGGTGTGTGTGTATGTACAGCTCTGTGGTGTGTGTGTGTGTGTACAGCTCTGTGGTGTGTGTGTATGTACAGCTCTGTGGTGTGTGTGTGTGTGTGTAAAGCTCTGTGGTGTGTGTGTATGTACAGCTCTGTGGTGTGTGTGTGTGTATGTACAGCTCTGTGGTGTGTGTGTGTATGTTCAGCTCTGTGGTGTGTGTGTGTATGTACAGCTCTGTGGTGTGTGTGTGTATGTACAGCTCTGTGGTGTGTGTGTGTGTACAGCTCTGTGGTGTGTGTGTGTGTACAGCTCTGTGGTGTGTGTGTGTGTATGTACAGCTCTGTGGTGTGTGTGTGTGTACAGCTCTGTGGTGTGTGTGTGTGTACAGCTCTGTGGTGTGTGTGTGTATGTACAGCTCTGTGGTGTGTGTGTGTGTACA
The DNA here is from genome assembly GCA_020745685.1 of Tautogolabrus adspersus. Classification (NCBI taxonomy): domain Eukaryota; kingdom Metazoa; phylum Chordata; class Actinopteri; order Labriformes; family Labridae; genus Tautogolabrus; species Tautogolabrus adspersus. The sequence goes on from CM036552.1 coordinate 26,842,700, forward strand.
GCTCTGTGGTGTGTGTGTATGTACAGCTCTGTGGTGTGTGTGTATGTACAGCTCTGTGGTGTGTGTGTGTGTACAGCTCTGTGGTGTGTGTGTGTGTACAGCTCTGTGGTGTGTGTGTGTGTACAGCTCTGTGGTGTGTGTGTGTGTATGTACAGCTCTGTGGTGTGTGTGTGTGTGTACAGCTCTGTGGTGTGTGTGTGTGTACAGCTCTGTGGTGTGTGTGTGTATGTACTGTCTCTCTCTCCCTTCCTCTCGCTCTCTCTCTCTTTCTCCCCCTCCCTCTCCTTCCCACTCTCTCTCCCTCCCTCCCTCTCTCTCTCTCCCTTCCTCTCCCTCCCTCTCGCTCTCTCTCTCTCTTTCTCCCCCTCTCTCTCTCCCTCTCTCCCCCTCCTTCTCCCTTCCTCTCTCCCTCCCACTCCCTCTCTGTCTCTCTCTCTCCCTCCCTCTCTCTCCCTCTCTCTCTCCCTCCCTCTCCCTCCCACTCTCTCTCCCTCCCTCCCTCTCTCTCTCTCCCTTCCTCTCCCTCCCTCTCGCTCTCTCTTTCTCCCCCTCCCTCTCTCTCTCCCTCCCTCCCTCTCGCTCTCTCCCCCCCCCTCTCTCTCCCTCTCTCTCTCCCTCTCTCTCTCTCCCTCCTTCTCCCTTCCTCTCTCCCTCCCACTCCCTCTCTCTCTCTCCCTCTCTGTCTCTCTCCCTCCCTCCCTCCCTCCCTCCCTCCCACTCTCTCTCTCCCTGGAGGTGTACCCGGATTTATTCACAGAGATCGCCTCTGTGATGACTTTTAAATGACACAATGAAAATGCTCGACGTGGCTCAATGAACGAGTTTGAGAATGGCATGCGGCGCCCGCTGCATCCTATCTGAAACAACTGTTAACTCCAGATCTAATGACTTTATTATCTGAACCTGAGTCACTTCCTGCTCGCCTCCAGGATGAAATGTGATCAGGAAGCTGTTTCTGGTGATCAGAAGTCTTTGAAGCTGCAGCAGAAATGTTCAGAGTCGTGTTTGTTGTTTGTTTACATCCAAACAGAAGTTAACAAACGCTTTACGTTAAATAAACTCTGCCTGTGTGACCTCTTCTCTCTGACCAATGAGGAACAACAACAGTCTGAGCGACACACTTACCAGTAAGGCGTGCCGATGAAAGACTTCCTCTTGGCGATGGTGGCTGTTATTTTGGCAGCGACTCCAAAGTCAGCTGTAACAAGGGTTGACAGGACTTTTCTGATTATGCTGTCGTACGCCTGAACGCCTCAGACGACTTAAAGATGCTGAAGAACCACTTACCTAACTTCACGTCCCCGTTGTCTGTGAGAAGTATGTTGGCGCCCTGCGAGAAAAACAACAACATTACACTCGGAGAAAAAAGAGTCAGGACAGCACAACGACAATAAAGGACAAACTGTTTTAAACCCAAACTTATTTTAATCATCAAAGGACCGACACTATATGAAAAACTACAGAGAGAGAGAGACAGAGTTGCACAAATGTGCAGCAACATTTCCGTCCTGACAGGTTTCTGTATATTTGTGTACTTCAGGCGGCGTGCAGGAGTCGACCTGCAGTTATTGATGGACTTCTTTGTCTCCTCACTCGGGTCTGATGAAACAGACGTCATTTTAAATCAAGTTTCAGTTTTGATCTCATCGGTTATTAAAATGACAGATTCTTTATCTTTTACAGCAAGTGGTCTCTGAAAAGTCGTATAATGTTGATTACCGCGTGTTTAAAGTTCTGAGAGGTCAGGGGTCACATTAAAGGTCAAAGCTGAGTTTAACGTCCTCAGCAATGTGGTTTGAACATTAGCTGTTACTGTCAGGAGAGTTGCGTCAGTGTGACATCTTTGTGAAGGTTCCTCTGTGTTTCCGTTGGTGGTGACTTGCAGGCTCTGTGGTGGCGTCCTGGGGTGAGAGTCGAGGAAACAGGAAGTGCTTGCTGCGTGGAGCGCAGTAAAGATAATAGGTCTCAGCCTGACCTTCTGTGATAACACATGAGAGTGACGCTGCAGCCTTTGTGCATGAACCAGGCGTTGTCACTCCAGTGACACCTCCGGTCACACGCTGCCAGTGTGAACACCAACGCCATGTCTTCCTGTGACTTCAGTCAGCACCTCTAAGAACTCAGAGCCTGACCTCTGGACCTCCTCAGGGACGACTCATGCTGCTTCTTTAATCCTTCTCTCTGCAGCTGGTTTATCACTTGCACGCCCGGAGATGTAGAGAACCTTTCAGACTGTCTGCCCCTGAAACCTGAGGGACATGGTGGGGTTCACAGCGGGAGACTATCCCTGTCAGACGGGGGGGGGGGGGGGTCTCAGGAGGCAGGACCTGGAAGTGGCAAAGGACGAAGCGACGGAGTGGGACACTGGTGGGACGTATTTGTCTTTGAGGACGTGTGTTAGTTTGTGTGTCATCAGAATGAGTCTCTGATTGGATAGAAAGAAGACAAAGTGTTGATACCTTGATGTCCCGGTGCATCTTGCCTTTGCTGTGCAGATATCCCAGACCCTGTCAAGAAAAGCGACACACTCTGTTAGACATCTGATGGAAGCTTCAGGAATCATCCTGCAGAAAGATTTAAAGCAGCAGTTACCTGTATCGTCTCTCTGCAGACGTATGCGATCTGAAGCTCTGAGAGAGGCCCCGTCACTGAAAGTGAAGATTAAGGTCGTCACTTTAACAGAAGATTAAACTATGATATCACACCAACAACACAAACTCCTGCTTCTCATCCACTGTTGGATCATTTACTGTTGTCAGGAACCTCCTGCATGCTGTCTAAGTTGCACACATCGGCAACCTTTCAGTAATGTTGTCGTGTCATGTAGACAGTGAGCAGGAGTTTGTCTGCAGCTTCTTCTCCTACACACCTGTCTCATGAAACAGGTGAAGTTTAGAAGGAGCGATGGATCATCATGATATCATCTAGAAACAGGTGGTATTTAGAAAGTATTGAAGAATCATAAACTGTTCTTATTAAAGAATAACGTGTTTAAAAGCCATTCGCTGCATCAGACTCTGAGGATAATAATAAACCAGACTGTAGGACCTGGATCACAGTATGAGACAGAGTATAGAAATGTATAACTCCATGTAATGAATGGTGTTTGTGATGAAGAGAGGCTCACCATGATAAATGTCCTGCAGAGATCCTCCTCCACAGTACTCCATACAGATCCACAGCTTCTCCCGACTGACCAGAGCAGAGAGACAGAGGTTATTATGTGTTTAAAGAGTTCAGCAGACTGTACACATGTTTATATAAATATCTCTCAAACTGGAAACTTGAACTTCATCAGGTAACAGAGCGCCCTTCTTCTCATGAGTGCTCGATTGGTCGACAAAACGTTGAAATGTTTTATCCCTCACTAGTCGGTTGAACTAATAATCGATGTTTTTATAATCTGGCCCTTGAGGTCAGTCTAAGGGTCGGAGTCCGGGGTTAGTAATGCAGCCTCCCACCACTAGTTGGGGCTGTAGCTCTGGTTAATGGTCCTGCTCTACTACCTGGAAGTAAACAAGCTGAGTGAACAGATAGGGTCTGGTAGCAGCAGAGCAGTGTTTCATTCATAACATGGAGATAAAGTTCTTTGTAAGCTGTGGCAGGTTAAACTGGAGCGATGAGTAATATTCAGTTCAGTGTGGCCGTTAACCTGCAGGCTGGAGGAGCTAACACTGCTAACGTTTACCTGCAGATAATGTTCAATAAAAAGTGCTCAATTCGACTGTTTTCTGGGAGTTTTCGGACCTTTAGACGAGTCTGAATTTATATTTCAGTTTCATGGATTTTTTAAACCAGAAGCTGAGGAACATCCGACCCCTGATCCTGTTTGATCAGAGTCATCGGTCGGCTCGTGAACATTTGATTGAAACATTAAAGTGCTCTGAGCTGGTGAGACTGTTCAGAACATTCCTGCTGTGATAAGACGCTCGTCTCTGAGCACAGAGCGCCGTATAAAACACATCAGAGGCTCAGATTCCAGTTAAACCTGCTGGAAGTCTCAGACGGCAGAGGGCGGAGCCGCCTACTTCCTGTCAGATACCAGCCACTAAACACAGTTCATTAAAGCATGTGAGCTGCATCCTGGCTGTGAAGTGCCGAGTCAGCAGTTGTTCGCCCGGTTACAGAGTGTGAGTCAGACTTTTACACACAGGTGTGACTAATCACTGACAGGTCAGGTGAGTGTTCAGGCAGAGACTCGCTGCTCTCTGACAGGACGCCATGAGTTCAGCCAGTCTTGTAGCTCGGACATGCATTCTTACCAGAGGTAGCTCCCAAAGTAAGCCACGATGTTGTGGTGCATGCATTCCTTCACCATGAAGATTTCCTGCTGGATGATGGAGAAGTCGTCCCCTGGAAACAAACACACCCAAAGGGACGATACGTTAGACTTTCAGTTTCCATGTGGAGACAAACACGCAGCTGACAGGAACCTATCACAATTATACTGATTTTAACCATAATGCATAATTTAATTATCAGAGATGGTCTGTGGGACACCATCACTGAATGTTTCCTCACAGAACCTTAAAGTGAGGCTGAAACATGGGAGTGTCTGTTCTGCTGCTGCCCCCGCTGGCCAGTCTGTGTATCTGTTCAATGTTTAGACACAAACTTTATTTCTGTAGCAATCACAAACACACAATCACCAACCGACGAACCAAGAGACCGACCAACCAGCTAACTAACCAACAGAAGCTCAGAACCTCAGACCATGAGGCCGACAGACAGACAGTGTTCGTAGACAGGATTAGTTGTGTCCTCACAAACTGTGTTAAACTCTCATCTGGACGGAGATATGTTTTCATTACATTAATAATACGTTAATTAATTATCATTTCAACAATCCAGATGAAGACAAAGACAGAAAACAGGTGTTTATTCTATTGAACCAAAGCCTGATGACTATGAACACACACACAGACACACACACACACACACACACACAGACACACACACACACACAGTCCTGCTGCTGTATATAATCACTAAAGCACTATAGGTGTACTAATCCGCTGCTGAAAATAGTCCCCAACAAACACTGAACAACCTGCAGACTGTAAAGAGCTCAGAGGAGACGAACAGGTGACAGCAGGTCGGTGTGAACGTCTCCATCAATCAGGAGGACGTGATTATTCACACGAATGTTTACCTGCTTTAAAACCTGAGACGCGCAACAGGAAGTGGAGGATACTCAGAGGCACAACAGGAAGTGGAGGATACTCAGAGGCACAACAGGAAGTGGAGGATACTCAGAGGCACAACAGGAAGTGGAGGACACTCAGAGGCACAACAGGAAGTGGAGGATACTCAGAGGCACAACAGGAAGTGGAGGATACTCAGAGGCACAACAGGAAGTGGAGGATACTCAGAGGCACAACAGGAAGTGGAGGATACTCAGAGGCACAACAGGAAGTGGAGGATACTCAGAGGCACAACAGGAAGTGGAGGATACTCAGAGGCACAACAGGAAGTGGAGGATACTCAGAGGCACAACAGGAAGTGGAGGATACTCAGAGGCACAACAGGAAGTGGAGGATACTCAGAGGCACAACAGGAAGTGGAGGACACTCAGAGGCACAACAGGAAGTGGAGGATACTCAGAGGCACAACAGGAAGTGGAGGATACTCAGAGGCACAACAGGAAGTGGAGGATACTCAGAGGCACAACAGGAAGTGGAGGATGCTCAGAGGCACAACAGGAAGTGGAGGATACTCAGAGGCACAACAGGAAGTGGAGGATGCTCAGAGGCACAACAGGAAGTGGAGGATGCTCAGAACCGGAAGTAGTTCTAGACCCGCCATGTTAAGGATTGTCCCAAAGCTCTTATAAGCCGATCACTCCCCACATTTGATGAGTTTTCACTGTCAAACAAACAGTGTGTTAATATGAAGTGTTGAGAAATGATTCCTTCATGTTCATGATCCCTCAGACTGTTTGAATGTGTGATGATGATGAGAGTCTGATGCAGAGGGAGTCTGTCACTCACAAACACCTTTTACATTCACACTTATTTACCTTCACAAAGTTTCTATCATTTACAACCTCATCAATCATTCTCACATCAATATCTGTTTATAAAATACACACTTCATCGTCCAATCAGAAGTCCAAACTAATACAAAGAATAAATTCATCAATTCAGTATGAAATCTTTTTCTCAGTAGAAATTGTCCTTTTGGTTCTTAAACACGCAATAAACTACAGTCGTACCTGGGCCTTAACATCAGCGCCACAGGTAACTTTAACAAAGCTGTGAACGACCTGAGAGACAAGGCCAGAAGGGCTTTTTACTCCATCAGAAGGAACATCAAATTAGACATCCCTATTCCAATCTGGCTTCAAATACTGGACTCCGTTATAGAACCCATTTCTCTGTATGGTTGTGAGATCTGGGCTCCTCTCGCAAACCAACATTTGAATAAATGGGACAAACATCAAATTGAGACTCTGCATGCAGAATTCTGTAAATCCATCCTCCGTGTCCAACGGAAAACCCCAAATAATGCATGCAGAGCAGAATGAGGACGATACCCTTTACTCATTAAAATTCAAAAGAGAGCTTTTAAGTTTTATAACCACTTAAAAGAAAGTGACCCTGACACGCTCCATAACAAAGCCCTGACCTCCAGAGAGCTTACAGAGACCTGCCCCCTCGGACACCTGGTTCTGGGACTGTATTCACAAGCAGAGCCCTCAGACAGAAACCCAATCAGAATCAACCAAATTATTAAAACACTAAAAGAAAACTATTTAACACATTGGACAGAATCAACCAAAAAACAGAGCAAATTAGAACTTTATCTGACCCTAAATAGAGATTACACAGAGGCAGAATATCTGAGCACAGTGACTGATCCAAAGCTGAGGAAATGTTTGACCATGTACAGACTCAGTGAACACGGCCTCGCCATCGAGAGAGGACGCCACAGACAGACCTGGCTCCCCAAAGAGGACAGACTCAGTGAACACGGCCTCGCCATCGAGAGAGGACGCCACAGACAGACCTGGCTCCCCAAAGAGGACAGACTCAGTGAACACGGCCTCACCATCGAGAGAGGACGCCACCGACAGACCTGGCTCCCCAAAGAGGACAGACTCAGTGAACACGGCCTCACCATCGAGAGAGGACGCCACCGACAGACCTGGCTCCCCAAAGAGGACAGACTCAGTGAACACGGCCTCGCCATCGAGAGAGGACGCCACAGACAGACCTGGCTCCCCAAAGAGGACAGACTCAGTGAACACGGCCTCGCCATCGAGAGAGGACGCCACAGACAGACCTGGCTCCCCAAAGAGGACAGACTCAGTGAACACGGCCTCACCATCGAGAGAGGACGCCACCGACAGACCTGGCTCCCCAAAGAGGACAGACTCAGTGAACACGGCCTCGCCATCGAGAGAGGACGCCACAGACAGACCTGGCTCCCCAAAGAGGACAGAGTCAGTGAACACGGCCTCGCCATCGAGAGAGGACGCCACCGACAGACCTGGCTCCCCAAAGAGGACAGACTCAGTGAACACGGCCTCGCCATCGAGAGAGGACGCCACAGACAGACCTGGCTCCCCAAAGAGGACAGAGTCAGTGAACACGGCCTCGCCATCGAGAGAGGACGCCACCGACAGACCTGGCTCCCCAAAGAGGACAGACTCAGTGAACACGGCCTCGCCATCGAGAGAGGACGCCACCGACAGACCTGGCTCCCCAAAGAGGACAGACTCAGTGAACACGGCCTTGCCATCGAGAGATGACGCCACCGACAGACCTGGCTCCCCAAAGAGGACAGACTCAGTGAACACGGCCTTGCCATCGAGAGATGACGCCACCGACAGACCTGGCTCCCCAAAGAGGACAGACTCAGTGAACACGGCCTCGCCATCGAGAGAGGACGCCACAGACAGACCTGGCTCCCCAAAGAGGACAGAGTCAGTGTACACGGCCTCGCCATCGAGAGAGGACGCCACCGACAGACCTGGCTCCCCAAAGAGGACAGACTCAGTGAACACGGCCTCGCCATCGAGAGAGGACGCCACCGACAGACCTGGCTCCCCAAAGAGGACAGAGTCAGTGAACACGGCCTCGCCATCGAGAGAGGACGCCACCGACAGACCTGGCTCCCCAAAGAGGACAGAGTCAGTGAACACGGCCTCGCCATCGAGAGAGGACGCCACCGACAGACCTGGCTCCCCAAAGAGGACAGAGTCAGTGAACACGGCCTCGCCATCGAGAGAGGACGCCACCGACAGACCTGGCTCCCCAAAGAGGACAGACTCAGTGAACACGGCCTCGCCATCGAGAGGACACCACAGACAGACCTGGCTCCCCAAAGAGGACAGACTCAGTGAACACGGCCTCGCCATCGAGAGAGGACGCCACCGACAGACCTGGCTCCCCAAAGAGGACAGAGTCAGTGAACACGGCCTCGCCATCGAGAGAGGACGCCACCGAGCTGGCTCCCCAAAGAGGACAGACTCAGTGTACACGGCCTCACCATCGAGAGAGGACGCCACAGACAGACCTGGCTCCCCAAAGAGGACAGAGTCAGTGAACACGGCCTCACCATCGAGAGAGGACGCCACAGACAGACCTGGCTCCCCAAAGAGGACAGAGTCAGTGAACACGGCCTCACCATCGAGAGAGGACGCCACAGACAGACCTGGCTCCCCAAAGAGGACAGACTCAGTGAACACGGCCTCACCATCGAGAGAGGACGCCACAGACAGACCTGGCTCCCCAAAGAGGACAGACTCAGTGAACACGGCCTCGCCATCGAGAGAGGACGCCACAGACAGACCTGGCTCCCCAAAGAGGACAGACTCAGTGAACACGGCCTCGCCATCGAGAGAGGACGCCACCGACAGACCTGGCTCCCCAAAGAGGACAGAGTCAGTGAACACGGCCTCGCCATCGAGAGAGGACGCCACCGACAGACCTGGCTCCCCAAAGAGGACAGACTCAGTGAACACGGCCTCGCCGTCGAGAGAGGACGCCACCGAGCTGGCTCCCCAAAGAGGACAGACTCAGTGTACACGGCCTCACCATCGAGAGAGGACGCCACAGACAGACCTGGCTCCCCAAAGAGGACAGAGTCAGTGAACACGGCCTCACCATCGAGAGAGGACGCCACAGACAGACCTGGCTCCCCAAAGAGGAAAGACTCAGTGAACACGGCCTCACCATCGAGAGAGGACGCCACAGACAGACCTGGCTCCCCAAAGAGGACAGACTCAGTGAACACGGCCTCGCCATCGAGAGAGGACGCCACAGACAGACCTGGCTCCCCAAAGAGGACAGACTCAGTGAACACGGCCTCCCCATCGAGAGAGGACGCCACAGACAGACCTGGCTCCCCAAAGAGGACAGACTCAGTGAACACGGCCTCCCCATCGAGAGAGGACGCCACCGACAGACCTGGCTCCCCAAAGAGGACAGACTCAGTGAACACGGCCTCCCCATCGAGAGAGGACGCCACCGACAGACCTGGCTCCCCAAAGAGGACAGACTCAGTGAACACGGCCTCACCATCGAGAGAGGACGCCACAGACAGACCTGGCTCCCCAAAGAGGACAGACTCAGTGAACACGGCCTCGCCATCGAGAGAGGACGCCACAGACAGACCTGGCTCCCCAAAGAGGACAGACTCAGTGAACACAGAAACAATTCAACTTATTGGACAATGAGCACAAACTGGTGTACCTGCTGGGTGAGATCCAACAATGTGCCATCACTGCAGCACGTTATGTGAGCTGCTGCGACCAGAAGAGAGCGTGCAACAGCTCCAAACCCCCGTGAACAAAACATCCACGCACTAATCTGTAAATAACTGTACATACACACACACACCACAGAGCTGTACATACACACACACACACACACACACCACAGAGCTGTACATACACACACACACCACAGAGCTGTACATACACACACACACACACACACACACACCACAGAGCTGTACATACACACACACACCACAGAGCTGTACTCACACACACACCACAGAGCTGTACACACACACACACACACACACACACACACACACACACACACACACACCACAGAGCTGTACACCTTTAAAGTGTGACTCCTGTAGAGGGAGGAGGTAGAGAGAGAGAGTGTGACTCCTGTAGAGGGGGGAGGTAGAGAGAGAGAGTGTGACTCCTGTAGAGGGAGGAGGTAGAGAGAGAGAGAGAGAGAGAGAGAGAGAGAGAGAGAGAGAGAGAGAGAGTGTGACTCCTGTAGAGGGAGGAGGTAGAGAGAGAGACAGAGTGTGACTCCTGTAGAGGGGGGAGGTAGAGAGAGAGAGAGAGTGTGACTCCTGTAGAGGGGGGAGGTAGAGAGAGAGACAGAGTGTGACTCCTGTAGAGGGGGGAGGTAGAGAGAGAGACAGAGTGTGACTCCTGTAGAGGGAGGAGGTAGAGAGACAGAGAGAGAGAGAGAGAGTGTGACTCCTGCAGAGGGAGGAGGTAGAGAGACAGAGGTAGAGAGAGAGAGTGTGACTCCTGTAGAGGGGGGAGGTAGAGAGAGAGAGAGAGAGAGAGTGTGACTCCTGTAGAGGGGGGAGGTAGAGAGAGAGAGAGAGAGAGAGTGTGACTCCTGTAGAGGGGGGAGGTAGAGAGAGAGAGAGAGAGAGTGTGACTCCTGCAGAGGGAGGAGGTAGAGAGAGAGAGTGTGACTCCTGTAGAGGGGGGAGGTAGAGAGAGAGAGAGAGAGAGAGAGAGTGTGACTCCTGTAGAGGGGGGAGGTAGAGAGAGAGAGTGTGACTCCTGTAGAGGGGGGAGGTAGAGAGAGAGAGTGTGACTCCTGTAGAGGGGGGAGGTAGAGAGAGAGAGAGTGACTCCTGTAGAGGGAGGAGGTAGAGAGAGAGAGAGAGAGAGAGAGAGAGTGTGACTCCTGTAGAGGGGGGAGGTAGAGAGAGAGAGTGTGACTCCTGTAGAGGGGGGAGGTAGAGAGAGAGAGAGTGACTCCTGTAGAGGGGGGAGGTTGAGAGAGAGAGAGAGAGTGTGACTCCTGTAGAGGGGGGAGGTAGAGAGAGAGAGTGTGACTCCTGTAGAGGGGGGAGGTAGAGAGAGAGAGAGAGAGAGTGTGACTCCTGTAGAGGGGGGAGGTAGAGAGAGAGAGTGTGACTCCTGTAGAGGGGGGAGGTAGAGAGAGAGAGTGTGACTCCTGTAGAGGGGGGAGGTAGAGAGAGAGAGAGAGTGTGACTCCTGTAGAGGGGGGAGGTAGAGAGAGAGAGAGAGTGTGACTCCTGTAGAGGGGGGGAGGTAGAGAGAGAGAGAGAGTGTGACTCCTGTAGAGGGGGGAGGTAGAGAGAGAGAGAGAGAGAGTGTGACTCCTGTAGAGGGGGGAGGTAGAGAGAGAGAGAGAGAGAGTGTGACTCCTGTAGAGGGGGGGAGGTAGAGAGAGAGAGTGTGACTCCTGTAGAGGGAGGAGGTAGAGAGAGAGAGTGTGACTCCTGTAGAGGGGGGAGGTAGAGAGAGAGAGTGTGACTCCTGTAGAGGGAGGAGGTAGAGAGAGAGAGAGAGAGAGAGTGTGACTCCTGTAGAGGGGGGAGGTAGAGAGAGAGAGAGAGAGAGTGTGACTCCTGTAGAGGGGGGAGGTAGAGAGAGAGAGTGTGACTCCTGTAGAGGGAGGAGGTAGAGAGAGAGAGAGAGTGTGACTCCTGTAGAGGGGGGAGGTAGAGAGAGGGAGGTAGAGAGAGAGAGTGTGACTCCTGTAGAGGGGGGAGGTAGAGAGAGAGAGTGTGACTCCTGTAGAGGGGGGAGGTAGAGAGAGAGAGTGTGACTCCTGTAGAGGGGGGAGGTAGAGAGAGAGAGAGTGTGACTCCTGTAGAGGGGGGGAGGTAGAGAGAGAGAGTGTGACTCCTGTAGAGGGGGGAGGTAGAGAGAGAGAGTGTGACTCCTGTAGAGGGGGGAGGTAGAGAGAGAGAGAGTGACTCCTGTAGAGGGGGGAGGTAGAGAGAGAGAGAGTGACTCCTGTAGAGGGGGGAGGTAGAGAGAGAGAGAGTGACTCCTGTAGAGGGGGGAGGTAGAGAGAGAGAGAGAGTGTGACTCCTGTAGAGGGAGGAGGTAGAGAGAGAGAGAGAGTGACTCCTGTAGAGGGGGGAGGTAGAGAGAGAGAGAGAGAGAGAGAGTGACTCCTGTAGAGGGAGGAGGTAGAGAGAGAGAGAGAGAGTGTGACTCCTGTAGAGGGGGGAGGTAGAGAGAGAGAGAGAGAGAGAGAGTGACTCCTGTAGAGGGAGGAGGTAGAGAGAGAGAGAGAGTGTGACTCCTGTAGAGGGGGGAGGTAGAGAGAGAGAGTGTGACTCCTGTAGAGGGGGGAGGTAGAGAGAGAGAGAGAGTGTGACTCCTGTAGAGGGAGGAGGTAGAGAGAGAGAGAGAGTGTGACTCCTGTAGAGGGAGGAGGTAGAGAGAGAGAGAGAGAGTGTGACTCCTGTAGAGGGGGGAGGTAGAGAGAGAGAGTGTGACTCCTGTAGAGGGGGGAGGTAGAGAGAGAGAGAGTGACTCCTGTAGAGGGGGGAGGTAGAGAGAGAGAGAGAGAGAGAGAGTGACTCCTGTAGAGGGGGGAGGTAGAGAGAGAGAGTGTGACTCCTGTAGAGGGGGGAGGTAGAGAGAGAGAGTGTGACTCCTGTAGAGGGGGGAGGTAGAGAGAGAGAGTGTGACTCCTGTAGAGGGAGGAGGTAGAGAGAGAGAGTGTGACTCCTGTAGAGGGGGGAGGTAGAGAGAGAGAGAGAGAGAGAGAGTGACTCCTGTAGAGGGAGGAGGTAGAGAGAGAGAGAGAGTGTGACTCCTGTAGAGGGGGGAGGTAGAGAGAGAGAGAGAGAGAGAGAGTGACTCCTGTAGAGGGAGGAGGTAGAGAGAGAGAGAGTGACTCCTGTAGAGGGGGGAGGTAGAGAGAGAGAGAGAGAGAGAGTGTGACTCCTGTAGAGGGAGGAGGTAGAGAGAGAGAGAGAGTGTGACTCCTGTAGAGGGGGGAGGTAGAGAGAGAGAGTGTGACTCCTGTAGAGGGGGGAGGTAGAGAGAGAGAGAGAGAGAGAGTGTGACTCCTGTAGAGGGGGGAGGTAGAGAGAGAGAGTGTGACTCCTGTAGAGGGGGGGAGGTAGAGAGAGAGAGAGAGTGTGACTCCTGTAGAGGGGGGGAGGTAGAGAGAGAGAGTGTGACTCCTGTAGAGGGGGGAGGTAGAGAGAGAGAGAGTGACTCCTGTAGAGGGGGGAGGTAGAGAGAGAGAGTGTGACTCCTGTAGAGGGGGGAGGTAGAGAGAGAGAGAGAGTGTGACTCCTGTAGAGGGAGGAGGTAGAGAGAGAGAGTGTGACTCCTGTAGAGGGGGGAGGTAGAGAGAGAGAGAGAGTGTGACTCCTGTAGAGGGGGGAGGTAGAGAGAGAGAGTGTGACTCCTGTAGAGGGGGGAGGTAGAGAGAGAGAGTGTGACTCCTGTAGAGGGGGGAGGTAGAGAGAGAGAGAGAGTGTGACTCCTGTAGAGGGGGGAGGTAGAGAGAGAGAGTGTGACTCCTGTAGAGGGGGGAGGTAGAGAGAGAGAGAGTGACTCCTGTAGAGGGGGGGAGGTAGAGAGAGAGAGTGTGACTCCTGTAGAGGGGGGAGGTAGAGAGAGAGAGAGAGTGTGACTCCTGTAGAGGGAGGAGGTAGAGAGAGAGAGTGTGACTCCTGTAGAGGGGGGAGGTAGAGAGAGAGAGAGAGAGTGTGACTCCTGTAGAGGGGGGAGGTAGAGAGAGAGAGAGAGAGTAGAGAGGGGGGAGGTAGAGAGAGAGAGAGAGAGTGTGACTCCTGTAGAGGGGGGAGGTAGAGAGAGAGAGAGAGTGTGACTCCTGTAGAGGGGGGAGGTAGAGAGAGAGAGAGAGTGTGACTCCTGTAGAGGGAGGAGGTAGAGAGAGAGAGTGTGACTCCTGTAGAGGGGGGAGGTAGAGAGAGAGAGTGTGACTCCTGTAGAGGGAGGAGGTAGAGAGAGAGAGAGTGACTCCTGTAGAGGGGGGGAGGTAGAGAGAGAGAGAGAGAGTGACTCCTGTAGAGGGGGGAGGTAGAGAGAGAGAGTGTGACTCCTGTAGAGGGGGGAGGTAGAGAGAGAGAGTGTGACTCCTGTAGAGGGGGGAGGTAGAGAGAGAGAGAGAGAGAGTGTGACTCCTGTAGAGGGGGGGAGGTAGAGAGAGAGAGAGAGAGTGACTCCTGTAGAGGGGGGGAGGTAGAGAGAGAGAGTGTGACTCCTGTAGAGGGGGGAGGTAGAGAGAGAGAGAGTGACTCCTGTAGAGGGGGGAGGTAGAGAGAGAGAGAGAGAGTGTGACTCCTGTAGAGGGGGGAGGTAGAGAGAGAGAGAGAGAGAGTGACTCCTGTAGAGGGGGGAGGTAGAGAGAGAGAGTGTGACTCCTGTAGAGGGAGGAGGTAGAGAGAGAGAGTGTGACTCCTGTAGAGGGGGGAGGTAGAGAGAGAGAGAGAGAGAGTGTGACTCCTGTAGAGGGGGGAGGTAGAGAGAGAGAGAGAGAGTGACTCCTGTAGAGGGGGGAGGTAGAGAGAGAGAGAGTGACTCCTGTAGAGGGGGGAGGTAGAGAGAGAGAGAGAGAGTGACTCCTGTAGAGGGGGGGAGGTAGAGAGAGAGAGAGAGAGTGTGACTCCTGTAGAGGGGGGAGGTAGAGAGAGAGAGAGAGTGTGACTCCTGTAGAGGGGGGAGGTAGAGAGAGAGAGAGAGTGTGACTCCTGTAGAGGGGGGAGGTAGAGAGAGAGAGAGAGTGTGACTCCTGTAGAGGGGGGAGGTAGAGAGAGAGAGAGTGACTCCTGTAGAGGGGGGAGGTAGAGAGAGAGAGAGAGTGACTCCTGTAGAGGGGGGAGGTAGAGAGAGAGAGAGAGAGTGTGACTCCTGTAGAGGGGGGAGGTAGAGAGAGAGAGAGAGAGTGACTCCTGTAGAGGGGGGAGGTAGAGAGAGAGAGAGAGAGAGTGTGACTCCTGTAGAGGGGGGAGGTAGAGAGAGAGAGAGTGACTCCTGTAGAGGGGGGAGGTAGAGAGAGAGAGAGAGAGTGTGACTCCTGTAGAGGGGGGGAGGTAGAGAGAGAGAGAGAGTGTGACTCCTGTAGAGGGGGGAGGTAGAGAGAGAGAGAGTGACTCCTGTAGAGGGGGGAGGTAGAGAGAGAGAGAGAGAGTGTGACTCCTGTAGAGGGGGGAGGTAGAGAGAGAGAGAGAGTGTGACTCCTGTAGAGGGGGGAGGTAGAGAGAGAGAGAGAGAGAGTGTGACTCCTGTAGAGGGGGGAGGTAGAGAGAGAGAGAGAGTGTGACTCCTGTAGAGGGGGGAGGTAGAGAGAGAGAGAGAGAGTGACTCCTGTAGAGGGGGGAGGTAGAGAGAGAGAGAGAGTGTGACTCCTGTAGAGGGGGGGAGGTAGAGAGAGAGAGAGTGTGACTCCTGTAGAGGGGGGAGGTAGAGAGAGAGAGAGAGAGTGTGACTCCTGTAGAGGGGGGAGGTAGAGAGAGAGAGAGAGTGTGACTCCTGTAGAGGGGGGAGGTAGAGAGAGAGAGAGTGTGACTCCTGTAGAGGGGGGAGGTAGAGAGAGAGAGAGAGTGTGACTCCTGTAGAGGGGGGAGGTAGAGAGAGAGAGAGTGTGACTCCTGTAGAGGGGGGAGGTAGAGAGAGAGAGAGAGAGTGTGACTCCTGTAGAGGGGGGAGGTAGAGAGAGAGAGAGAGAGTGACTCCTGTAGAGGGGGGAGGTAGAGAGAGAGAGAGAGTGTGACTCCTGTAGAGGGGGGAGGTAGAGAGAGAGAGAGTGTGACTCCTGTAGAGGGGGGAGGTAGAGAGAGAGAGTGTGACTCCTGTAGAGGGGGGAGGTAGAGAGAGAGAGAGAGTGTGACTCCTGTAGAGGGGGGAGGTAGAGAGAGAGAGAGAGAGAGTGACTCCTGTAGAGGGGGGAGGTAGAGAGAGAGAGAGAGAGTGTGACTCCTGTAGAGGGGGGAGGTAGAGAGAGAGAGAGAGTGACTCCTGTAGAGGGGGGGAGGTAGAGGAGAGAGAGAGAGAGTGTGACTCCTGTAGAGGGGGGAGGTAGAGAGAGAGAGAGAGAGTGTGACTCCTGTAGAGGGGGGAGGTAGAGAGAGAGAGAGAGAGTGTGACTCCTGTAGAGGGGGGAGGTAGAGAGAGAGAGAGAGTGACTCCTGTAGAGGGGGGAGGTAGAGAGAGAGAGAGTGTGACTCCTGTAGAGGGAGGAGGTAGAGAGAGAGAGAGAGAGTGTGACTCCTGTAGAGGGGGGAGGTAGAGAGAGAGAGAGAGAGAGAGAGGGGGGAGGTAGAGAGAGAGAGAGAGTGACTCCTGTAGAGGGGGGAGGTAGAGAGAGAGAGAGTGTGACTCCTGTAGAGGGAGGAGGTAGAGAGAGAGAGAGAGAGTGTGACTCCTGTAGAGGGGGGAGGTAGAGAGAGAGAGAGAGTGTGACTCCTGTAGAGGGGGGAGGTAGAGAGAGAGAGAGAGTGTGACTCCTGTAGAGGGGGGAGGTAGAGAGAGAGAGAGAGAGAGTGTGACTCCTGTAGAGGGGGGAGGTAGAGAGAGAGAGAGAGAGTGTGACTCCTGTAGAGGGGGGAGGTAGAGAGAGAGAGAGTGTGACTCCTGTAGAGGGGGGAGGTAGAGAGAGAGAGAGTGTGACTCCTGTAGAGGGGGGAGGTAGAGAGAGAGAGAGAGAGTGACTCCTGTAGAGGGGGGAGGTAGAGAGAGAGAGAGAGTGTGACTCCTGTAGAGGGAGGAGGTAGAGAGAGAGAGAGAGTGACTCCTGTAGAGGGGGGAGGTAGAGAGAGAGAGAGAGTGTGACTCCTGTAGAGGGAGGAGGTAGAGAGAGAGAGAGAGTGACTCCTGTAGAGGGGGGAGGTAGAGAGAGAGAGAGAGAGAGAGTGACTCCTGTAGAGGGGGGAGGTAGAGAGAGAGAGTGTGACTCCTGTAGAGGGGGGAGGTAGAGAGAGAGAGAGAGAGAGAGTGACTCCTGTAGAGGGGGGAGGTAGAGAGAGAGAGTGTGACTCCTGTAGAGGGAGGAGGTAGAGAGAGAGAGAGAGTGACTCCTGTAGAGGGGGGAGGTAGAGAGAGAGAGAGAGAGTGACTCCTGTAGAGGGGGGAGGTAGAGAGAGAGAGTGTGACTCCTGTAGAGGGAGGAGGTAGAGAGAGAGAGAGAGAGAGAGTGACTCCTGTAGAGGGGGGAGGTAGAGAGAGAGAGAGTGACTCCTGTAGAGGGGGGAGGTAGAGAGAGAGAGAGTGACTCCTGTAGAGGGGGGAGGTAGAGAGAGAGAGAGAGTGTGACTCCTGTAGAGGGGGGAGGTAGTGAGAGCTGTTTCTATAAACACACATGCATAAACACGATTCTACGTGCACTGACAAACGTCAGAGTGGGGCAGACATGGGGGTAAGTGCCTTGCTCAGGGGGTCCTCAGCAGTGTTCAAAAAGAGAACTGGCTTCTCTGTTGCTACCAGACCTGTTCCTATACTCTGGTCCTGACAGACGGAGCCACTGCAGCCTCCTGATAACATGTGAACACCTTAAATAAGAGCTCAGATCATAAATACCCTCCTCTCTTTCTTTATATTTATAGCGATAAAGTTAAGTGTTTGTATTCAGCACATTTAAAGATATAAATTCAAAGAGCTTTATTGGCATGACGTTTGGGTTAAACATGTTGCCAAAGCTAAATATACAGATTACTTTCTTACCTGGTTCCAGTTTGATGATCTTCACGGCGGCGAGCTCTCCAGTTTGAATGTTTCGAGCCTGAAAGACACAGAAAGGTTTACAGACCGATGCAGAGCTGGATAAACACTGAAGCTTCAGTGTCCACCACATGGTGACCTGCGTGAGCATCCACTCTAGAGAGGAGGGGGGGGAGGGGGGGAGACAGCTCTCCAGTGTTAAGAATCAGGGCTGCAATACCCATTTTAAACACTAGGTGTCAGAGCTCCAGATTGCTCTTTTAAAGGGATACTTCACCCATTTACATTAAGCTTTGTATCATTAGAAACCTGGTAGTGTTTTTGAATGGTCGTGCATCCCGCCCTCATTTTCCCCTGAGACGGGAAAGCTCCTTATTTCTTTTCTGAAAAGGAGCCTCTGATGACGCACAAATCATCATTTAGCGTCATCAGAGGCTGCTGTGGTTAGAGGGGGTGAAACTACATCACTAGTTCCTCATGTTTTCCACCACTGAAGCTACAGACCTATCACAGATCAGTGGGCGGGACCTCACTGCCAGAATCGAAACTTAACGTCCGCCATCTTGCTAGGAAGCTATGCTAACAGGCTCTATGGAGAAAGCTGAGAAGAACCGAGAATGGCGAAAAAAGTATGTTTCAACTTCAAACTGATATGGATGAAGGGGATTTTGAAGGTCTTGTGCTCCAATCGGATGTTCGTGGCTCTTTCTTCGAGCCGCAATATAGCGGCGAGCTGGCTGCTGGTGACAGGCAGGTCAGTGGCTGTGAGAACAAGGAGCCCGGGTCGACTCGAGCTGGGGCGGACTTGTGTTGTCGGTGCTGTCACTGTTTGTCTATGGACACAGACATAGAGTCTGTTTGCTGCCAGGAATTTCCAAGATGCCAATTCCTTCTGGAAGAAATCTTGGAATCAGTTGAGGAAACGTCCGTATGCGTTGTAGTAAATGTCCGTAAATAATGCTGCATTCAGGTGCTGCTCGGGTGGTCCAAGTGTCCGAGTTGGGAAGTCGTTCGTCCGACATCAGTGTGTTCACGACTTCAGACTTCAGTGTTGTAATAACAGCACAAAAAAAGTGGATGCTACGACGAAGATCAGTGAAAAGCTGTCAAAGGTTATGTTTGAACAAAGAAGTTGATGTGCAATACGTGCATGAATAAAAAGTATGTTAACAAAACACAAAACCGACTTGAGCAGGTGTTTCATGTGCATTTTACAACTCGGAATCTCGTTTTTCCGATGTGTCCGACACCACGTGAATGCACCATAAAATCCTCTACTTAGATAGATAGATAGATAGATAGATGGATAGATAGATAGATAGATAGATAGATAGATAGATAGATAGATAGATAGATAGATAGATAGATAGATAGATAGATAGATAGATAGATAGATAGATAGATAGATAGATAGATAGATAGATAGATAGATAGATAGATAGATAGATAGATAGATAGATAGATAGATAGATAGATAGATAGATAGATAGATAGATAGATAGATAGATAGATAGATAGATAGATAGATAGATAGATAGATAGATAGATACTTTATTGATCCCGAGGGAAATTCAAGGCATCCAGTAGCAGTATACAAACATGTAAGACACATAGCAATTGTTACCATAAACACCCCCTGTCCCCCCTCCCATACATATATTAACCCGACAACAAAGATTTAAGGAGCCCCTATAAAATTAAGCCTGTGCAATTAAAAATAGACCTATACAACTTATATAATGAAATGTACAAACCTGTGCAGGAATAGAAATATATGTGCAATTTAAAAGAAACCTATAAACAGTTAAAGAGCATCTGTAGTTAGACCTGTACATAAGAGATGGAGAGTGTTGACCTTCTGAGGGTATGTGTTACAGTAGTGTTTAAGATGGAGGTAGTGCAAGGAGTGTGCAAAACAGTCAGTGCAGACATTTAAGGTGCAAAAAAATAAATAAATAAAGTGAAAATAAATAAATAAAGTGCTACTTCAGTGGGAGTGTCCTGCGGTGCTGTGCATTCTGGGAGTTGTTGTCTTTCATCCACATGAGTCAAAAAGACACTTTCTGCCTTTTCTCGGTCAAGAAGGCACCAACTTCAAAATGTATTTCACATTTCTACAACATATATGACCCAATGTCACTACAGATTCATGTTTCAACAGGTGAAGTATCCCTTTAAATACTCTGATGTACATACAGTCCGTTTCTGTTTCTTCTGTTGTGCAGAAACATTTTCTCTCTCAGTATTTCCGTCAGCTTCATGCCAGAGCAGAAACATTCAAACTCGTCTCCCTCCATCGTTTGTGAACTTTCTATTTTTAAAGTTGCTTATGTTGACTTCCAAATCCAGGTCAAGACGGGATGCTCTCTAATCCATGGGAGTGAGGCGATGGGGCAAGCAGCTAAATCAGCCGTAAACCAGAAAAGCCTCCAGCATGGCCCGCTCTTAGCACATACACATATTACACAACACACACACACAAGGCTCTGACTTGTTCTGCTGGCCTGCAGCTTAACACACGAGCGAAACACCAAACAGAGAACTAACATAAAAAAAGTGTATTAAACTTATTCTGATGGGACTGATGTTAGTTCTGCTTTCCTCTGTGAGAATCAACCTTCAAGACTTCCTCTTTACCTGTCAAATAAACCAAACTACCAAATTTAACCAGGAAGCAGAAGTGGGACACTGCAGGCCAGGACACAGCTTTAACTACCTCAAGGAGGACTAAAGGGGGGACTGAAGGAGGACTGAAGGAGGACTGAATGAGGGACTGAAGGGGGGACTGAAGGGGGGACTGAATGAGGGACTGAATGAGGGACTGAAGGGGGGACTGAATGAGGGACTGAAGGGGGGACTGAATGAGGGACTGAAGGAGGACTGAATGAGGGACTGAATGAGGGACTGAATGAGGGACTGAATGAGGACTGAATGAGGGACTGAAGGGGGGACTGAATGAGGGACTGGAGGGGGGACTGAATGAGGGACTGAATGAGGACTGAATGAGGGACTGAATGAGGACTGAATGAGGGACTGAAGGGGGGACTGAATGAGGGACTGGAGGGGGGACTTAATGATGGACTGAATGAGGGACTGAGGGGGGGACTGAATGAGGACTGAATGAGGACTGAAGGAGGACTGAAGGAGGGACTGAATGAGGGACTGAATGAGGACTGAAGGAGGACTGAATGAGGGACTGAATGAGGACTGAATAAGGGACTAAAGGGGGGGACTGAAGGAGGGACTGAATGAGGACTGAATGAGGGACTGAGGGGGGGACTGAAGGAGGGACTGAATGAGGACTGAATGAGGGACTGAGGGGGGGGACTGAATGAGGACTGAAGGAGGGACTGAAGGAGGACGGAAGGAGGGACTGAATGAGGGACTGAATGAGGGACTGAAGGGGGGACTGAATGAGGACTGAAGGAGGACTGAAGGAGGACTGAATGAGGGACTGAATGAGGACTGAATGAGGGACTAAAGGGGGGACTGAAGGAGGGACTGAATGAGGACTGAATGAGGGACTGAGGGGGGGACTGAAGGAGGGACTGAATGAGGACTGAATGAGGGACTGAGGGGGGGACTGAATGAGGACTGAAGGAGGGACTGAAGGAGGACGGAAGGGGGGACTGAATGAGGGACTGGAGGGGGGACTTAATGAGGGACTGAATGAGGACTGAATGAGGGACTGAAGGAGGACGGAAGGAGGGACTGAATGAGGGACTGAATGAGGACTGAATGAGGGACTGAATGAGGACTGAATGAGGGACTAAAGGGGGGACTGAAGGAGGGACTGAATGAGGACTGAATGAGGGACTGAGGGGGGGACTGAAGGAGGACGGAAGGAGGGACTGAATGAGGGACTGAATGAGGGACTGAAGGGGGGACTGAATGAGGGACTGGAGGGGGGGACTTAATGAGGGACTGAATGAGGACTGAATGAGGGACTGAAGGAGGACGGAAGGAGGGACTGAATGAGGGACTGAATGAGGACTGAATGAGGGACTGAATGAGGACTGAATGAGGGACTGAAGGAGGACTGAAGGAGGACTGAAGGAGGACTGAATGAGGGACTGAATGAGGGACTGAATAAGGGACTAAAGGGGGGACTGAAGGAGGGACTGAAGGAGGACTGAATGAGGGACTGAAGGAGGACTGAATGAGGGACTGAATGAGGGACTGAAGGGGGGACTGAATGAGGACTGAAGGAGGGACTGAAGGAGGACTGAATGAGGGACTGAATGAGGGACTGAATGAGGACTGAATGAGGGACTGAAGGAGGACTGAATGAGGGAATGAAGGAGGACTGAATGAGGACTGAATGAGGGACTGAATGAGGACTGAATGAGGGACTGAAGGGGGGACTGAATGAGGACTGAAGGAGGGACTGAAGGAGGACTAAATGAGGACTGAATGAGGGACTGAAGGGGGGACTGAAGGGGGGACTGAATGAGGGACTGAGGGGGGGACTGAATGAGGGACTGAACGTGGACTAAAGGAGGACTGATGGAGGCACTGAAGGAGGACTGATGGAGGCACTGAAGAGGACTGATGGAGGACTGAATGAGGGACTGAAGGAGGACTAAAGGAAGACTGGATGAGGGACTGAAGGAGGACTGAAGGAGGGACTGAAGGAGGACTGATGGAGGCACTGAAGGAGGACTGAAGGAGGACTGAATGAGGGACTGAAGGAGGACTGAATGAGGACTGAATGAGGACTGAAGGAGGGACTGAAGGAGGACGGAAGGAGGGACTGAATGAGGGACTGAATGAGGGACTGAAGGGGGGACTGAATGAGGGACTGGAGGGGGGACTTAATGAGGGACTGAATGAGGACTGAATGAGGGACTGAAGGAGGACGGAAGGAGGGACTGAATGAGGGACTGAATGAGGACTGAATGAGGGACTGAAGGAGGACTGAAGGAGGACTGAAGGAGGACTGAATGAGGGACTGAATGAGGGACTGAATAAGGGACTAAAGGGGGGACTGAAGGAGGGACTGAAGGAGGACTGAATGAGGGACTGAAGGAGGACTGAATGAGGGACTGAATGAGGGACTGAAGGGGGGACTGAAGGAGGACTAAAGGAAGACTGAATGAGGGACTGAACGAGGACTAAAGGTGGACTGAAGGAGGGACTGAAGGAGGGACTGAATGAGGGACTGAAGGAGGGACGGAAGGAGGACTAAAGGAGGACTGATGGAGGCACTGAAGGAGGACTGAATGAGGGACTGAAGGAGGGACTGAAGGAGGGACTGAATGAGGGACTGAAGGAGGGACTGAATGAGGGACTGATGGAGGCACTGAAGGAGGACTAAAGGAGGACTGAAGGAGGACTGAAGGAAGGACTTGAGCTGTGTTTCTGGTGTCGGAGTGGCCCTGAACACACCCTCAGATAGACGCATGTTTGGACAGGGGCCTGTTCATATTTCACCGTTCAAGCTGTGGGAGAATACCAGGCGCAGCATTCCTCTGCTGGCCTGACTCAGGGTGGAGGGTGGAGGGGGGTTGGCCACAGAGCCTTTGTATGGAGAGGGACCGTGACAGGCTGCTTCGACTATCACACTGAGGACCAGCTGGGACGTCTCTGTTCACCACGACAAAGACAGCTCACCAGAAAGCACTGGCTGCAGGGAAATATGGACCAATCCTTTTGTTTTGTTTCAAGGTTTCTGTTTGGATCATTATTTTATTATTTCTTATAGAAACTCAATAAACTCTGAGAGCACAGTGCCATGAATCCGTCCATTTAACGTAAATTCACTCATCTTCTCACGTTTGGTACAAACAGCAGATAACAGTTCAATCAGTGTAATAATGGGTTTATCTCACAGAATGTTTTCAAGCTGCTATAAGAGCAAAGGTTAGTCCTGTCTGTTTGATCTATATAACAGTGCAGCTCACTCTGTTCGTTAAACTGAGCCTGATGTCATCATACGTGTGGGTCACATATCTCCGGCTGTGGGGAGCAGACTTGTTCACTTTACCTTGTAGACGTCTCCGTACGTTCCACTGCCGACCCTCTGAATGAGCTCAAAGTCATGCTGGGGGTTCCTCCTCTGGATTTCTCCACTCGGCCGGGGAAAGAGATCCATGGTGGCTGGAACCAATCGATCCTTTACATTTAGTTGGCCTGATTAGATGTGGAGGCGTGTGTGGGGGGGGGGGGGGGTTCTGATAAAGCAGAGGTCCTGAATATTAATGAACCAGTGTTTACTCAGACCGTCCTTCTCTTGGCTCCATGTCCTGAGGAAGAGACATTAAAGAAGAAAGAGTTCAGGAAATATTTACTGTAGTCAAAGTAAAGAACTCGTCAAACACTGAAACAAAACAGACGACATTCTTCACCTCCAACCAGTCAGCTGGTTCATTTCCCTTTAAAGGGGACATATTATGAAAATCCACTGTTACAGGGTTTTTGAACATATATCTGAGTAACCTGAGAGTCTACTGACCCTCAACATGTGAAATAAATCCATCCAGTCCTTTGTTTGTGGTCTGCAGAAGTCTTACCACACAGAGAAAAATGCTCCATTTCCAATGTTCTCAGTTTGTGACATCACAGTGGGATTCTGGTAAAAAAATCCCCTCCCCTCCCCTGGTATCTCCACCCATGGACTCCACCCCCAGCCTAGAGGAAAACTTTGCACAGGTTTGCCATTTTTATTCTCGCTACAGAGGAGTGATGTCTACTGGGAAAACTCAGGGGGGGCTCATTACATTTAAAGAGACACACACACCAAAACGGAGCGTTCTGAGAGAGCTGGTTTCTACAGGGTCACAAACCTCCTCTGGTGCTTGATTCATGTTATATTTTAAAGCACAGCACAGATGTTTCATTTAGAAACAGGTGTGATTGCGTTATACATGTTAAAGTGGTCCAGGAAGTAGTCAGTGGTCTACTTAAAGTTCGCTGTCTGATAAAGTTACTTCACCTTTCTGTCTGTTATTGCCTGACCTCACCTGTCTGTCTGTCTGTCTGTCTGTCTGTCTGTCTGTCTGTCTGTCTGTCTGTCTTTAACCTAACATGAAGCTAAAGTTACCTTAAGCTCGCGCTCTAAGTTACTTCAGGTGTAGGTGACGTTATCTGGAACTCTTCGGTCACTCCAGTGAATAGCCGGGTCCAGAGAGGGGAGCTAACGGCTAAAGCTAACTAGCTAAGCTGCTAACTTGAACCGTTCTTACCTTTCACGCTGCAAACACCGCCGAGGATCCCGGTCTGCATCTTCAACCCGGTTCCGGGGCCGGTAAGGGTTCGATGGCGTCGAATAATCGGTGACAAAGTAAAAATGGAGACTCTTTAGTTACCGAGGAAACTGTTATAAAGTTGAGCTGCGAGGATCCGTTACCGTGAGTGACAGGTTTCAAACATTCACCTTCTTTAATAAAGGCTGATAGCACTCTGAATGATCCTGATCCTGAATGTTGATGATCCTGAATGTTGATGATCCTGAATGTTGTTTCTCTGTTTAAATCATCGTCTGTTTAATCGTTGAGGAGGCTCAGCTACAGGATCCTGCTGCTGCTGCCTTTGCGGTCAGCTCGGAACATCCAGCTTCAAAACACAACAACCAAACACCGCCACAAAGTGAGAGCTCTTCTTCTCTTTGAAGAGACACATTAGTTTAATAACTTCAACAATAAAGTATAGTCTAACACATTACAGGTGAAACCTACAGGTGTCTGACACATTACAGGTGAAACCTACAGGTGTCTGACACATTACAGGTGAAACCTACAGGTGTCTGACACATTACAGGTGAAACCTACAGGTGTCTGACACATTACAGGTGAAACCTACAGGTGTCTGACACATTACAGGTGAAACCTACAGGTGTCTGACACATTACAGGTGAAACCTACAGGTGTCTGACACATTACAGGTGAAACCTACAGGTGTCTGACACATTACAGGTGAAACCTACAGGTGTCTGACACATTACAGGTGAACCCTACAGGTGTCTGACACATTACAGGTGATACCTACAGGTGTCTGACACATTACAGGTGAAACCTACAGGTGTCTGACACATTACAGGTGAAACCTACAGGTGTCTGACACATTACAGGTGAAACCTACAGGTGTCTGACACATTACAGGTGAAACCTACAGGTGTCTGACACATTACAGGTGAAACCTACAGGTGTCTGACACAATACAGGTGATACCTACAGGTGTCTGACACATTACAGGTGAAACCTACAGGTGTCTGACACATTACAGGTGATACCTACAGGTGTCTGACACATTACAGGTGAAACCTACAGGTGTCTGACACATTTCAGGTGATACCTACAGGTGTCTGACACATTACAGGTGATACCTACAGGTGTCTGACACATTACAGGTGATACCTACAGGTGTCTGACACATTACAGGTGATACCTACAGGTGTCTGACACATTACAGGTGAAACCTACAGGTGTCTGACACATTACAGGTGATACCTACAGGTGTCTGACACATTACAGGTGAAACCTACAGGTGTCTGACACATTACAGGTGAAACCTACAGGTGTCTGACACATTACAGGTGAAACCTACAGGTGTCTGACACATTACAGGTGAAACCTACAGGTGTCTGACACATTACAGGTGAACCTACAGGTGTCTGACACATTACAGGTGAAACCTACAGGTGTCTGACACATTACAGGTGAAACCTACAGGTGTCTGACACATTACAGGTGAAACCTACAGGTGTCTGACACATTACAGGTGATACATACAGGTGTCTGACACATTACAGGTGAAACCTACAGGTGTCTGACACATTACAGGTGAAACCTACAGGTGTCTGACACATTACAGGTGAAACCTACAGGTGTCTGACACATTACAGGTGAAACCTACAGGTGTCTGACACATTACAGGTGAAACCTACAGGTGTCTGACACATTACAGGTGAAACCTACAGGTGTCTGACACATTACAGGTGATACCTACAGGTGTCTGACACATTACAGGTGAAACCTACAGGTGTCTGACACATTACAGGTGATACCTACAGGTGTCTGACACATTACAGGTGAAACCTACAGGTGTCTGACACATTACAGGTGAAACCTACAGGTGTCTGACACATTACAGGTGATACCTACAGGTGTCTGACACATTACAGGTGATACCTACAGGTGTCTGACACATTACAGGTGAAACCTACAGGTGTCTGACACATTACAGGTGAAACCTACAGGTGTCTGACACATTACAGGTGAAACCTACAGGTGTCTGACACATTACAGGTGAAACCTACAGGTGTCTGACACATTACAGGTGATACCTACAGGTGTCTGACACATTACAGGTGATACCTACAGGTGTCTGACACATTACAGGTGAAACCTACAGGTGTCTGACACATTACAGGTGAAACCTACAGGTGTCTGACACATTACAGGTGAAACCTACAGGTGTCTGACACATTACAGGTGAAACCTACAGGTGTCTGACACATTACAGGTGATACCTACAGGTGTCTGACACATTACAGGTGAAACCTACAGGTGTCTGACACATTACAGGTGAAACCTACAGGTGTCTGACACATTACAGGTGAAACCTACAGGTGTCTGACACATTACAGGTGAAACCTACAGGTGTCTGACACATTACAGGTGAAACCTACAGGTGTCTGACACATTACAGGTGATACCTACAGGTGTCTGACACATTACAGGTGATACCTACAGGTGTCTGACACATTACAGGTGAAACCTACAGGTGTCTGACACATTACAGGTGAAACCTACAGGTGTCTGACACATTACAGGTGATACCTACAGGTGTCTGACACATTACAGGTGAAACCTACAGGTGTCTGACACATTACAGGTGAAACCTACAGGTGTCTGACACATTACAGGTGAAACCTACAGGTGTCTGACAGTGATGTTTGTTGTAGGTTTATAAAGGTGTTCCTTTAATCAAACTGTTTGGGGTTTAAAGTCCTCTCAGGTATCAGAAAGAACTCTTTGAATAAACTTTAAAGTATTTTTGCTTTTATTTGAGTAGATTTATTAATCGGACTTTTTTTTTTCTAAATCAGAACATTTTAATCAGAGTGACTCAATAATGTAATCTTGTCCTCATATCACTCCTGATTGTTTTGTCCTCACTGACTCCACAATTTCTGAGATATTTACGACGGTACGTGAAGGCAGCACATGTTCCATTCTCTTTGTATTTACCGCCCCCTGCCGGCGGACTGTGAGAAAGCATCGTAACATCAGACTGAATGAGGGTTTGATTTCATCTGAAACACGTGAGACATGTCAGCGGTCTGTAGGAGGGTCACACGATGATCATAATAAACGATTAAACACGAGTATTACTCCCTCTGCTGCTGAACACACCGGGGGTACTGGAAACAGACAACAGCGCCCCCCAGCGGAATGTTGGGACACTGCATCACGCTCGGAATAATAATAAAAAAACCTCCATCATCCTCCTCCCGATGCGAGCATCGTTTCGGCGGAGCATCCTCCCAAACCTCCCGACACTCATGACCGCCGAGTAGGGCCGCTGATCACCGGACACACAGAGGGACACCGGGACGGGAAGATGGCGAAGCACCGCAAAGAGCGAGACAGCTGGGGTGAGTGTACGTACGCCTCGTTTTTATGCTTTTCTTTGACGCACAGTGAGGAGGAGGAGGAGAGGCTGGAAGCTCTGCACTCTATGTTTCTCTCAGACTCCATGATGAAGGCTCGTTTTCATCTCGATGAATCTCTATGAGTCTTTAGGGTTCACCGCGAGGCTGCAAGAGGAGCCGCGTTTCATCCAGCTCATTAGAAACCAGATTCATGATTAAAAACACGATGAGTCATCGTTATCAATATGATGAGTCATCATTAAGAAGACTCGCGTGAGGATTATTGAGGGTTTAATGGTGATCGGTACTTCCGGCCTGTAAATAACTGAACCGCTCATGATGTAATCTTCATCAGTAACAAGCTCTCCTCATCATCCTCTCCTCACCTTCATCATCCTCTCCTCACCTTCATCATCCTCTCCTCACCTTCATCATCCTCTCCTCACCTTCATCATCCTCTCCTCACCTTCATCATCCTCTCCTCACCTTCATCATCCTCTCCTCACCTTCATCATCCTCTCCTCACCTTCATCATCCTCTCCTCACCTTCATCATCCTCTCCTCACCTTCATCATCCTCTCCTCACCTTCATCACCCTCTCCTCACCTTCATCATCCTCTCCTCACCTTCATCATCCTCTCCTCACCTTCATCATCCTCTCCTCACCTTCATCATCCTCTCCTCACCTTCATCATCCTCTCCTCACCTTCATCATCCTCTCCTCACCTTCATCATCCTCTCCTCACCTTCATCATCCTCTCTACACCTTCATCATCCTCTCCTCACCTTCATCATCCTCTCCTCACCTTCATCACCCTCTCCTCACCTTCATCATCCTCTCCTCACCTTCATCATCCTCTCCTCACCTTCATCATCCTCTCTACACCTTCATCACCCTCTCCTCACCTTCATCATCCTCTCCTCACCTTCATCATCCTCTCCTCACCTTCATCATCCTCTCCTCACCTTCATCATCCTCTCCTCACCTTCATCATCCTCTCTACACCTTCATCATCCTCTCCTCACCTTCATCATCCTCTCCTCACCTTCATCATCCTCTCCTCACCTTCATCATCCTCTCCTCACCTTCATCATCCTCTCTACACCTTCATCACCCTCTCCTCACCTTCATCATCCTCTCCTCACCTTCATCATCCTCTCCTCACCTTCATCATCCTCTCCTCACCTTCATCATCCTCTCCTCACCTTCATCATCCTCTCTACACCTTCATCATCCTCTCCTCACCTTCATCATCCTCTCCTCACCTTCATCATCCTCTCCTCACCTTCATCATCCTCTCCTCACCTTCATCATCCTCTCCTCACCTTCATCATCCTCTCTACACCTTCATCATCCTCTCTACACCTTCATCATCCTCTCCTCACCTTCATCATCCTCTCCTCACCTTCATCATCCTCTCTACACCTTCATCATCCTCTCCTCACCTTCATCATCCTCTCCTCACCTTCATCATCCTCTCCTCACCTTCATCATCCTCTCCTCACCTTCATCATCCTCTCCTCACCTTCATCATCCTCTCCTCACCTTCATCATCCTCTCCTCACCTTCATCATCCTCTCCTCACCTTCATCATCCTCTCCTCACCTTCATCATCCTCTCCTCACCTTCATCATCCTCTCCTCACCTTCATCATCCTCTCCTCACCTTCATCATCCTCTCTACACCTTCATCATCCTCTCCTCACCTTCATCATCCTCTCCTCACCTTCATCATCCTCTCCTCACCTTCATCATCCTCTCCTCACCTTCATCATCCTCTCCACACCTTCATCATCCTCTCCTCACCTTCATCATCCTCTCCTCACCTTCATCATCCTCTCCTCACCTTCATCATCCTCTCCTCACCTTCATCATCCTCTCCTCACCTTCATCATCCTCTCTACACCTTCATCATCCTCTCCTCACCTTCATCATCCTCTCTACACCTTCATCATCCTCTCCTCACCTTCATCATCCTCTCCTCACCTTCATCATCCTCTCCTCACCTTCATCATCCTCTCCTCACCTTCATCATCCTCTCCTCACCTTCATCATCCTCTCCTCACCTTCATCATCCTCTCCTCACCTTCATCATCCTCTCCTCACCTTCATCATCCTCTCCTCACCTTCATCATCCTCTCCTCACCTTCATCATCCTCTCCTCACCTTCATCATCCTCTCCTCACCTTCATCATCCTCTCCTCACCTTCATCATCCTCTCCTCACCTTCATCATCCTCTCCTCACCTTCATCATCCTCTCTACACCTTCATCATCCTCTCTACACCTTCATCATCCTCTCTACACCTTCATCATCCTCTCTACACCTTCATCATCCTCTCCTCACCTTCATCATCCTCTCTACACCTTCATCATCCTCTCCTCACCTTCATCATCCTCTCCTCACCTTCATCATCCTCTCCTCACCTTCATCATCCTCTCCTCACCTTCATCATCCTCTCTACACCTTCATCATCCTCTCTACACCTTCATCATCCTCTCCTCACCTTCATCATCCTCTCTACACCTTCATCATCCTCTCCTCACCTTCATCATCCTCTCCACACCTTCATCATCCTCTCTACACCTTCATCATCCTCTCCTCACCTTCATCATCCTCTCCTCACCTTCATCATCCTCTCCTCACCTTCATCATCCTCTCCTCACCTTCATCATCCTCTCCTCACCTTCATCATCCTCTCCTCACCTTCATCATCCTCTCTACTCCTTCATCATCCTCTCCTCACCTTCATCATCCTCTCCTCACCTTCATCATCCTCTCTACACCTTCATCATCCTCTCCTCACCTTCATCATCCTCTCCTCACCTTCATCATCCTCTCTACACCTTCATCATCCTCTCCTCACCTTCATCATCCTCTCCTCACCTTCATCATCCTCTCCTCACCTTCATCATCCTCTCCTCACCTTCATCATCCTCTCCTCACCTTCATCATCCTCTCCTCACCTTCATCATCCTCTCCTCACCTTCATCATCCTCTCCTCACCTTCATCATCCTCTCCTCACCTTCATCATCCTCTCCTCACCTTCATCATCCTCTCTACACCTTCATCATCCTCTCCTCACCTTCATCATCCTCTCCTCACCTTCATCATCCTCTCTACACCTTCATCATCCTCTCTACACCTTCATCATCCTCTCCTCACCTTCATCATCCTCTCCTCACCTTCATCATCCTCTCCTCACCTTCATCATCCTCTCCTCACCTTCATCATCCTCTCCTCACCTTCATCATCCTCTCCTCACCTTCATCATCCTCTCCTCACCTTCATCATCCTCTCCTCACCTTCATCATCCTCTCCTCACCTTCATCATCCTCTCCTCACCTTCATCATCCTCTCTACACCTTCATCATCCTCTCCTCACCTTCATCATCCTCTCTACACCTTCATCATCCTCTCCTCACCTTCATCATCCTCTCCTCACCTTCATCATCCTCTCCTCACCTTCATCATCCTCTCTACTCCTTCATCATCCTCTCTACACCTTCATCATCCTCTCCTCACCTTCATCATCCTCTCCTCACCTTCATCATCCTCTCCTCACCTTCATCATCCTCTCCTCACCTTCATCATCCTCTCTACACCTTCATCATCCTCTCCTCACCTTCATCATCCTCTCCTCACCTTCATTATCCTCTCCTCACCTTCATCATCCTCTCCTCACCTTCATCATCCTCTCCTCACCTTCATCATCCTCTCCTCACCTTCATCATCCTCTCCTCA
>CM036552.1:26882219-26992219 GCA_020745685.1 Tautogolabrus adspersus
TACTTGCGTCTTAGCCCCTCCCACCAGAGATGCATGGAGGAAACGAAGCAGAGGAGAGAGGAACGAGGAGATCTGTTTGAAGAGACATGAGACGTCCTTTCCTCTACAGCGTCACGTGAAGCCACGTCTGTTTGTGATGATGTCATCAGCTGATCACGTTCAGCTGTCAGTCGGCTTTAACAGCTGTTTATGTCCGCACAAACACACACTGTATTATTTCTAACACACACAGTAACAGTGTTCAGTCTGTGGACTTTACCACATGAAGAACAACCTGCAGGCTGATAAGAACCAAAAGGACAATTTCTACTGACTAAAAGATTTCATACTGAATTGTTGAATTTATTCTTTGTATTAGTTTGGACTTCTGATTGGACGATGAAGTGTGTATTTTATAAACACAGATATCGATGTGAGAATGATTGATGAGGTTGTAAATGATAGAAACTTTGTGAAGGTAAATAAGTGTGAATGTAAAAGGTGTTTGTGAGTGACAGACTCCCTCTGCATCAGACTCTCATCATCATCACACATTCAAACAGTCTGAGGGATCATGAACATGAAGGAATCATTTCTCAACACTTCATATTAACACACTGTTTGTTTGAGTGTGGGGAGTGATGGGCCTACACTCTGATTGGTTTATAGAACTGATGCTTCATATTTGGTTGTTAATCTTCATGTCAGACACTTTTTAATCCCAGCTCATCACAGACTCTTTACAAACTGACCCAGGATCTGTTTAAATGTCTT
Organism: Tautogolabrus adspersus; assembly: GCA_020745685.1. NCBI lineage: Eukaryota > Metazoa > Chordata > Actinopteri > Labriformes > Labridae > Tautogolabrus > Tautogolabrus adspersus. The sequence goes on from CM036552.1 coordinate 26,882,973, forward strand.
TTTAATGTCCCTCTTTTCTTCGGTATTAAACTCCGCTCATGTTGATAAGTTTCACTGAAGTCTGATCCGCTGCAGCGTCCAATCAATGAGTGATATTCGATAAGGGGGCGTGTCTGTCAGTAAAAAGACTTCCGTAAAGCCAGCTCTCGTGTCTCCTCGGCCATCGCTCCTCGGATCTCCCTCCTCTCTCCTCGATCCTCTCTCCTCCTTTCAGTGTAAGAGCTTTGGGACGATCCTTAACATGGCGGGTCTAGAACTACTTCCGGTTCGGCCGAGGAGCGAGGACCGAGGAGATAGCAAATAAGAGAACTGAGAAGTACCCAAGGTGTCATCAGTCGATACTGTGGTTAAAGTGACATCCATCATGTTGAATCATCTCCGACAGAAACAGCGCCCTCTCTTGTTGAATGAGATATTAAACTAACACACTCACATTCTCTCGTCATTCAGGCATCTGACGGCTGGCTCGGAGACTCAGAAGAGCCTCTGACCGGCTTCTCCTGGAGGGGTGGCTCAGAGAGGGAGACCACCGGGATCCAGATCTGGAGCGAGGTCTTCCTGGTGGACAAACCAGACGGAAGGAAGGTGAAGTTACCGTCGATGAGGTTTAATGAGTCATAATTAAATATCACACTGATAATGATTTCGACCTTAAGTGTGACATCATGTCTTCATGTATTAACTCGTCCTGTCAGCAGGGCGTCACTCTCTCTCTCTGTTTAATCCAATCAGAAACCTCCATCTTCTTAACCAAAGAAGTGCACAACACTGCAGTTCCTCAGGTGTCCACTAGAGGCTGTCCGTCATATAAAGGCCCATATTAAAGACTTTATGTTAGAGACAGAAGTGATCATATAAGAGGGTGGAGCTAGAGAGGAGCGAGGGACCCTCCACCCTCTTGTCCAAATATGGTCACTTCCTTAAACAAAACACAGAAAAGAGGAACAGAGCTCACTTTCCTGTTTGTTTTACCTGACAGGTGGCTGTGCTGCTGATGGACACACAGGGGACGTTTGACAGCCAGTCGACTCTGAGAGATTCAGCCACCGTGTTCGCTCTGAGCACCATGATCAGCTCCATGCAGGTACGCTACCTGAGACACCATGATCACCTCCATGCAGGTACGCTACCCGAGACACCATGATCAGCTCCATGCAGGTACGCTACCTGAGACATGATCAGCTCCATGCAGGTACGCTACCTGAGACATGATCAGCTCCATGCAGGTACGCTACCTGAGACATGATCAGCTCCATGCAGGTACGCTACCTGAGACATGATCAGCTCCATGCAGGTACACTACCTGAGACATGATCAGCTCCATGCAGGTACGCTACCTGAGACATGATCAGCTCCATGCAGGTACGCTACCTGAGACATGATCAGCTCCATGCAGGTACGCTACCTGAGACAAGATCAGCTCCATGCAGGTACGCTACCTGAGACATGATCAGCTCCATGCAGGTACGCTACCTGAGACATGATCAGCTCCATGCAGGTACGCTACCTGAGACACCATGATCAGCTCCATGCAGGTACGCTACCTGAGACATGATCACCTCCATGCAGGTACGCTACCTGAGACACCATGATCAGCTCCATGCAGGTACGCTACCTGAGACACCATGATCAGCTCCATGCAGGTACGCTACCTGAGACATGATCAGCTCCATGCAGGTACGCTACCTGAGACATGATCACCTCCATGCAGGTACGCTACCTGAGACATGATCAGCTCCATGCAGGTACGCTACCTGAGACATGATCAGCTCCATGCAGGTACGCTACCTGAGACATGATCAGCTCCATGCAGGTACGCTACCTGAGACATGATCACCTCCATGCAGGTACGCTACCTGAGACATGATCAGCTCCATGCAGGTACGCTACCTGAGACATGATCACCTCCATGCAGGTACACTACCTGAGACATGATCAGCTCCATGCAGGTACGCTACCTGAGACATGATCAGCTCCATGCAGGTACGCTACCTGAGACACCATGATCAGCTCCATGCAGGTACGCTACCTGAGACACCATGATCACCTCCATGCAGGTACGCTACCTGAGACATGATCACCTCCATGCAGGTACGCTACCTGAGACATGATCAGCTCCATGCAGGTACGCTACCTGAGTAACCATGATCAGCTCCATGCAGGTACGCTACCTGAGACACCATGATCAGCTCCATGCAGGTACGTTACCTGAGACACCATGATCAGCTCCATGCAGGTACGCTACCTGAGTAACCATGATCAGCTCCATGCAGGTACGCTACCTGAGACACCATGATCAGCTCCATGCAGGTACGTTACCTGAGACACCATGATCAGCTCCATGCAGGTACGCTACCTGAGACACCATGATCAGCTCCATGCAGGTACGCTACCTGAGACACCATGATCAGCTCCATGCAGGTACGCTACCTGAGTAACCATGATCAGCTCCATGCAGGTACGCTACCTGAGACACCATGATCAGCTCCATGCAGGTACGCTACCTGAGACACCATGATCAGCTCCATGCAGGTACGTTACCTGAGACATGATCAGCTCCATACAGGTACGTTACCTGAGACATGATCAGCTCCATGCAGGTACGCTACCTGAGACATGATCACCTCCATGCAGGTACGCTACCTGAGACATGATCAGCTCCATGCAGGTACGCTACCTGAGACACCATGATCAGCTCCATGCAGGTACGCTACCTGAGACACCATGATCACCTCCATGCAGGTACGCTACCTGAGACATGATCAGCTCCATGCAGGTACGCTACCTGAGACACCATGATCAGCTCCATGCTGGTACGCTACCTGAGACATGATCAGCTCCATGCAGGTACGCTACCTGAGACATGATCAGCTCCATGCAGGTACGCTACCTGAGACATGATCAGCTCCATGCAGGTACGCTACCTGAGACATGATCAGCTCCATGCAGGTACGCTACCTGAGACATGATCAGCTCCATGCAGGTACGCTACCTGAGACATGATCAGCTCCATGCAGGTACGCTACCTGAGACACCATGATCAGCTCCATGCAGGTACGCTACCTGAGACATGATCAGCTCCATGCAGGTACGCTACCTGAGACACCATGATCAGCTCCAAGCAGGTACGCTACCTGAGACACCATGATCAGCTCCATGCAGGTACGCTACCTGAGACATGATCACCTCCATGCAGGTACGCTACCTGAGACATGATCACCTCCATGCAGGTACGCTACCTGAGACACCATGATCAGCTCCATGCAGGTACGCTACCTGAGACATGATCAGCTCCATGCAGGTACGCTACCTGAGACACCATGATCAGCTCCATGCAGGTACGCTACCTGAGACATGATCACCTCCATGCAGGTACGCTACCTGAGACATGATCAGCCCACGTTCTTTTTAATACTTATCGGTATGTAACTGTCTTCTTTTCTGCAGGTGTACAACATCTCCCAGAACGTCCAGGAGGACGACCTCCAGCACCTGCAGGTGACTCTTTCATGATGAACACAGGTGTACAGTGACCCAGCATTTAATCACAGCCACCATTTTAAACATCTGCAGCTCTCTGGCTGTTTTAGAAACCGCCTCCTACATACTACATCATACTTAGTATGCAGCGCTGCATGTCCAGGAAAAGGTTCAGTCTCTTCTCATTCTCTTGTTTCAGCTTTTCACAGAGTACGGCAGACTGGCCATGGAGGAGACTTTCCTCAAACCATTCCAGGTACGTCCTCTCATGTTCACCTGCTGGATGGATTAAACACTCTATTACAGTGTTTGGTTTGAAGATGGTGGACATCAAGAGTAGAGAAATCAGAGAACATGTTTTATTAGATGGACATGAGAGAGACCAAAGACACGGACAAACATTCATGTAGATTTATTATGAATGTGTAGACACAGTAAGACCACTCAGACACATTTGATTCGTAGTTTTAGGGTGAAATCAAAAAGTCGAGTTTATACGACGGACAAGATGTTTTAATGTTTGTTTGTTATTATCCTTTTTAATTTGAAACACACAAACAGACAATTCAAACAGTACAACAGAACAAACACAGAAATTACATTTCTCATCTACATCTCAGACACACGGCAAACATTATAGACAAGAGAGTTCTGCCTGTAGCCACGAGTATGGCACGAAGAACGCCACAGCCTCCAAGCTGGTGCATGAACTAGTTTATGATGACCACAGCCTCCAAGCTGGTGCATGAACCAGTTTATAATGACCACAGCCTCCAAGCTGGTGCATGAACTAGTTTATAATGACCACAGCCTCCAAGCTGGTGCATGAACTAGTTTATGATGACCACAGCCTCCAAGCTGGTGCATGAAACAGTTTATAATGACCACAGCCTCCAAGCTGGTGCATGAAACAGTTTATAATGACCACAGCCTCCAAGCTGGTGCATGAACTAGTTTATAATGACCACAGCCTCCAAGCTGGTGCATGAACTAGTTTATGATGACCACAGCCTCCAAGCTGGTGCATGAAACAGTTTATAATGACCACAGCCTCCAAGCTGGTGCATGAACTAGTTTATGATGACCACAGCCTCCAAGCTGGTGCATGAACTAGTTTATAATGACCACAGCCTCCAAGCTGGTGCATGAAACAGTTTATAATGACCACAGCCTCCAAGCTGGTGCATGAAACAGTTTATAATGACCACAGCCTCCAAGCTGGTGCATGAAACAGTTTATAATGACCACAGCCTCCAAGCTGGTGCATGAAACAGTTTATGATGACCACAGCCTCCAAGCTGGTGCATGAAACAGTTTATAATGACCACAGCCTCCAAGCTGGTGCATGAAACAGTTTATAATGACCACAGCCTCCAAGCTGGTGCATGAAACAGTTTATGATGACCACAGCCTCCAAGCTGGTGCATGAAACAGTTTATGATGACCACAGCCTCCAAGCTGGTGCATGAAACAGTTTATAATGACCACAGCCTCCAAGCTGGTGCATGAAACAGTTTATAATGACCACAGCCTCCAAGCTGGTGCATGAAACAGTTTATGATGACCACAGCCTCCAAGCTGGTGCATGAAACAGTTTATGATGACCACAGCCTCCAAGCTGGTGCATGAAACAGTTTATGATGACCACAGCCTCCAAGCTGGTGCATGAAACAGTTTATAATGACCACAGCCTCCAAGCTGGTGCATGAAACAGTTTATAATGACCACAGCCTCCAAGCTGGTGCATGAAACAGTTTATAATGACCACAGCCTCCAAGCTGGTGCATGAAACAGTTTATAATGACCACAGCCTCCAAGCTGGTGCATGAACCAGTTTATAATGACCACAGCCTCCAAGCTGGTGCATGAAACAGTTTATAATGACCACAGCCTCCAAGCTGGTGCATGAACCAGTTTATAATGACCACAGCCTCCAAGCTGGTGCATGAAACAGTTTAGAATGACCACAGCCTCCAAGCTGGTGCATGAAACAGTTTAGAATGACCACAGCCTCCAAGCTGGTGCATGAAACAGTTTAGAATGACCACAGCCTCCAAGCTGGTGCATGAACCAGTTTATGATGACCACAGTCGACAGTCAGGCAGCTTTTCCTTTCTTTGACACTGAAACATTAAAACATTAAAAGCAGTGTCTTTTAATCAAGATTAGAAAACAAAGCATCAAATTAAAAAAGGTTTTCCCCCTATGACTCAAAAACATCCCCTTGCCTGTTTCCTGGGCTGTAATCCCTCATTCATCTTTTAGCACGATATCTAAAGAAGTCCAAATCTCCCAAACATCATCCCCTTTACACTTGAGCCTATATGTTAGATACTCCATTAGTATGAGGTCAAAGAGGATTTCTTGCCACCCTCGTATTGACGGTGGAGTATTATCAATCCATCTTAGTCACATGTTTCCCCAGGCAGCCAACGTGAGGATCCTGAACAGCCTTCTTCTATAAAAGCTCTTTAGCTGAGGACTGGGGAAACCCAGGAGCAAAGTCTGAGGCTCAATATTCAACATTACAAATCAAATTTAGTTTACCAGCAATTTGAGCCCAGTAATCTTCAGTGTGGATACATGACCACATACAGTGTGTACAGCTCCCCACCTCCACATCACATTTCTGACAGACTGGGACTTGTGTCTTAGCTGGGGGGTAATCTGTCAGCCATGTAGTATCCTAAACTGAGTTTCTCTGATTCTATTACATATGGACATTTCCTTTGCAGAGCTCCAGATTTGTGACCATGTTGCTTCATCCATTGTTAGGCTCAGATCATTATTCCACATCTGCAGCAAGTAATCTGAGGACATGCTACCAGCAAGAATTGATTTCTTGCCTCTGTGAAGAAGTAAAGATTCAATCTGTGAAGTTTAGCAAAAAGATTACCGCTTTGTTTTTGAAAGAAGCTACGGATTTGTAAAAATCTAAAAAATCAATGTTACCTTGTATAGGAGTCAGGGAAGATAATGACTTCTTATTGTTGTTCACATCAGACCTAACCTTCTTTAAGTCTAGAGCAAATAAAAGAGCCGGCAGCAAGTTTCTTGCATTAAATGACTCTAGGTCTATCCATACTGATTCTGGATCAGTGTTAATCCACTCAGATATGTAATGAAGCCAACTGATGAAGTCTCATATCTGGAACATCTAAGCCTCCTTCCTCAGCAGGCATCTGTAATTCAACCATTTTTAATCGTGGTTTCTTTTTATTCAGATAAATTTACTGAACCAGCTTTTCAACTGTTTGATAGTTTTAGTACCAAGTAGGATCGGGATCATTTGAAAATAGTAAAGGAGTCAGTAATGCTATCCTACCCAGCATAGATAATGGTAGAGAAACCCACCTATCTAGGTCATCGCTAATGTTACGTTATGTAATACGTTTTAAGAGAGGGTCAAAGTTGGCCTTGTACATTTCTTCCACAGAAGGAGTGATTGAGATCCCCAGGTAAGTAAAGCCCTTGGGTGACCATTTAAAAGGCGATGATGGTTGAAAACGAGAATCGCTCAAGGGCATAATTTCAGACTTTGAAAAGTTTATTTTGTATCCTGAGAATTCACTGATTTGATTTATTAACTCCAATAAAGCCGGTATAGCGGTCTTTGGGGAGGTTATAAAAAGAAGTACATCATCTGCATACGTTTAAATGTTTTTTATCTTTGAGGGTAAAGATATTTTAAGACTGATGATTCTGTCACGTTTACTTTATTCATCTCATAGTTTGATTGTTTTGTTGTCCTGAGGAGGGAGATATGAATTAATCAAATTAATGACAGTTCACCTCTTCGTCCTCAGTCGATGATCTTCCTGGTAAGAGATTGGAGCTTTCCGTATGAGTTCCCGTACGGTCAGGAGGGAGGGATGAAGTTCCTGGAGAAGAGACTGAAGGTGAGTGATCGTCAGGTGTCATATATCTTTCAGTCTCTGCCGTAGCCCATAAATGATCGTGTTGAATATCTCTCGGTCAGCGTGCATCTTTCAGTCTCTGCCGTAGACCATAAATGATCGTGTTGAACATCTCTCAGTCAGGTCAGCGTGCATCTTTCAGTCTCTGCCGTAGCCCATAAATGATCGTGTTGAATATCTCTCGGTCAGCGTGCATCTTTCAGTCTCTGCCGTAGCCCATAAATGATCGTGTTGAATATCTCTCGGTCAGGTCAGCGTGCATCTTTCAGTCTCTGCCGTAGCCCATAAATGATCGTGTTGAACATCTCTCAGTCAGCGTGCATCTTTCAGTCTCTGCCGTAGACAATAAATGATCGTGTTGAACATCTCTCGGTCAGCGTGCATCTTTGACACCACAGTGGGCCTCTTGTTTGTGTTTCAGATTTCAGAGAACCAGCATGAGGAGCTGCAGAACGTCCGTAAACACATCCACTCGTGCTTCACCAACATCTCCTGTTTCCTGATGCCTCACCCCGGCCTCAAGGTGGCCACCAACCCGCACTTTGATGGACGCATTAAAGGTACGAGGCCTCCACCTGATACATTGTTTGACATAGATAAACATGTTACATATTCACCCAGGGCTGTCTCCAGGACCTCTGGGCTCCAGGAACAGATCATACATTGGGCCCCTCACCGACAGCCTGAGATGTTACGATTACCACACTTCCATCACGAGGCGCCAGAAAGCCTAGTGGTGATGTTGTGCATCCAATGCACAAAGGTCCTCATTGTAGCGGTCATATGTTCAGATCCGACCTCAGCACTTTGCATGTCAACCCCCCCAACACACTCACTGTCTCTCCCTCTAGGAAAAACTGTTAGCTCCTGTGTACCTCTGATCTGTCCCTCTAAAGTTATGGATCAGAAACTCACCTGTGGTCTGGATCAGAAACTCGCCTGTGGTCTGGATCATTAACTCACCTGTGGTCTGGATCAGAAACTCACCTGTGGTCTGGATCAGAAACTCACCTGTGGTCTGGATCAGAAACTCGCCTGTGGTCTGGATCATTAACTCACCTGTGGTCTGGATCAGAAACTCACCTGTGGTCTGGATCAGAAACTCAACTGTGGTCTGTCAGAAAATTACCTGTGGTCTGAATCAGAAACTCGCCTGTGGTCTGGATCAGAAACTCACCTGTGGTCTGGATCAGAAACTCACCTGTGGTCTGGTCATAAACTTACCTGTGGTTTTCTGTGCCCTCCATCCAGAGATCGACGGTGACTTCCTGAATAACCTTAAGGTTCTGGTTCCGTGGCTGCTCAGCCCTCGAAGCATCGACGTGAAGGAGATCAACGGCAGCGAGATCACCTGCAGAGGTCTGCTGGAGTACTTCAAGGTGAGAACAGGAAACACTTAACTTGATATCAGCCAATCAGACTCTTTCCTTCTGCAAATATAGTGATTTTTTTAAAGGGTTGAATATTTACAGTTTTATTTTCATTTATGTCTCTGTTTTATTTCAGGCGTACATTAAGATCTATCAGGGCGAAGAGCTGCCTCATCCAAAGTCCATGCTGCAGGTAACCCCATCTTTACCACACTTTACTACACTTTACTACACTTTACTTTACTACACTTTACTACACTTTACTTTACTACACTTTACAAAACTTTACTTTACTACACTTTACAACACTTAACTTAACTACACTTTACAACACTTTACTTAAAGGTACAGTATGTAGAATTGTTTACATTAAATATCTAACTTCAATTAAAAATGGACTAAACCCATGTTATATATATTTTTAGTTGAGTACTTACATCACCTCAAATATTTCCAAAAGTTATCAAAGCCAGAGAAATCTGTAATTTTATAGTTGTAATGGACCGTGTCTTGTAGGCGGCCGCCATGATGAGCCGCCATGACAGACACGAAATGTTGATCGTTGTCAAGGAAACATGTTGAGTCAAAGACCGCTGCATAAGCTAGCGCTAGCTGCTACTGAAAGCTGCCGTTCTGTCGCTGTATGTGCTGCTGTGATAAAAAACTTCATGTAAATTATACTTGGATACATCGTCAGTACACATATTGTCTTTCTCAGGTCGGTTTCGCCCGTTCGTATTGATTCAACACGGAGTCGTTTGTTTTCACGGGGGGGGGGGGGGGGGCCTCAACGTCATCTTTTGTTATTGTTTTTGATTGAGAGCCCCCTTGCGGCAGATTTTATATGCTGTACGTTTAACTAAACTTTACAACACTTTACTTTACTACACTTTACAACACTTAACTTAACTACACTTTACAACACTTTACTGCACTTTACTTTACAACACTTTACTTTACTACACTTTACAACACTTAACTTAACTACACTTTACAACACTTTACTGCACTTTACTTTACAACACTTTACTCTACTACACTTTACTACACTTTACTACACTTTACTACACTTAACTACACTTTACAACACTTTACTGCACTTTACTTTACAACACTTTACTTTACTACACTTTACAACACTTTACTGCACTTTACTTTACAACACTTTACTTTACTACACTTTACAACACTTAACTTAACTACACTTTACAACACTTTACTGCACTTTACTTTACAACACTTTACTCTACTACACTTTACTACACTTTACTACACTTTACTTAACTACACTTTACAACACTTTACTTTACTACACTTTACTACACTTTACTTAACTACACTTTACTTTAATACACTTTACTACACTTTACAACACTTTACTTTACTACACTTTACTACACTTTACTTAACTACACTTTACTTTAATACACTTTACTACACTTTACTAAACTTCACTTTACTTTACTACACTTTACTACTTGGGATCCGGCTGAAGATTTCTGCCTTTTAATAAGGCAGTTTTTTTCTGACCAATGTAACTTTTGCTGCTTTGCTAAAGTGCTCATGACGGATTAAGCTGGGTCCTTATAACATAACAATGAGTAAGGTCTTTTACCTGCTTTTTGTAACATAACAATGAGTAAGGTCTTTTACCTGCTTTTTGTAACATAACAATAGGTAAGGTCTTTTACCTGCTTTTTATAACATAACAATGAGTAAGGTCTTTTACCTGCTTTTTGTAACATAACAAAGAGTAAGGTCTTTACCTGCTTTTTGTAACATAACAAAGAGTAAGGTCTTTTACCTGCTTTTTGTAACATAACAATGAGTAAGGTCTTTTACCTGCTTTTTGTAACATAACAAAGAGTAAGGTCTTTTACCTGCTTTTTGTAACATAACAAAGAGTAAGGTCTTTTACCTGCTTTTTGTAACATAACAAAGAGTAAGGTCTTTTACCTGCTTTTTGTAACATAACAAAGAGTAAGGTCTTTTACCTGCTTTTTGTAACATAACAAAGAGTAAGGTCTTTACCTGCTTTTTGTAACATAACAAAGAGTAAGGTCTTTTACCTGCTTTTTGTAACATAACAAAGAGTAAGGTCTTTACCTGCTTTTTGTAACATAACAATGAGTAGGGTCTTTACCTGCTTTTTGTAACATAACAAAGAGTAAGGTCTTTTACCTGCTCTTTGTAAACATAACAAAGAGTAAGGTCTTTTACCTGCTTTTTGTAACATAACAAAGAGTAAGGTCTTTTACCTGCTTTTTGTAACATAACAAAGAGTAAGGTCTTTTACCTGCTTTTTGTAACATAACAAAGAGTAAGGTCTTTTACCTGCTTTTTGTAACATAACAATGAGTAAGGTCTTTTACCTGCTTTTTGTAACATAACAATGAGTAAGGTCTTTACCTGCTTTTTGTAACATAACAATGAGTAAGGTCTTTTACCTGCTCTTTGTAAACATAACAAAGAGTAAGGTCTTTTACCTGCTTTTTGTAACATAACAATGAGTAAGGTCTTTTACCTGCTTTTTGTAACATAACAAAGAGTAAGGTCTTTTACCTGCTTTTTGTAACATAACAAAGAGTAAGGTCTTTTACCTGCTTTTTGTAACATAACAAAGAGTAAGGTCTTTTACCTGCTTTTTGTAACATAACAATGAGTAAGGTCTTTTACCTGCTTTTTGTAACATAACAAAGAGTAAGGTCTTTTACCTGCTTTTTGTAACATAACAAAGAGTAAGGTCTTTTACCTGCTTTTTGTAACATAACAAAGAGTAAGGTCTTTTACCTGCTTTTTGTAACATAACAAAGAGTAAGGTCTTTACCTGCTTTTTGTAACATAACAATGAGTAAGGTCTTTTACCTGCTTTTTGTATACATAACAAAGAGTAAGGTCTTTTACCTGCTTTTTGTAACATAACAAAGAGTAAGGTCTTTTACCTGCTTTTTGTAACATAACAAAGAGTAAGGTCTTTTACCTGCTTTTTGTAACATAACAAAGAGTAAGGTCTTTTACCTGCTTTTTGTAACATAACAAAGAGTAAGGTCTTTTACCTGCTTTTTGTAACAAAACAAAGAGTAAGGTCTTTTACCTGCTTTTTGTAACATAACAAAGAGTAAGGTCTTTTACCTGCTCTTTGTAAACATAACAAAGAGTAAGGTCTTTTACCTGCTTGTTGTAACATAACAAAGAGTAAGGTCTTTTACCTGCTTTTTGTAACATAACAAAGAGTAAGGTCTTTTACCTGCTCTTTGTAAACATAACAAAGAGTAAGGTCTTTTACCTGCTTTTTGTAACATAACAAAGAGTAAGGTCTTTTACCTGCTTTTTGTAACATAACAAAGAGTAAGGTCTTTTACCTGCTCTTTGTAAACATAACAAAGAGTAAGGTCTTTTACCTGCTTTTTGTAACATAACAAAGAGTAAGGTCTTTTACCTGCTTTTTGTAACATAACAAAGAGTAAGGTCTTTTACCTGCTTTTTGTAACATAACAAAGAGTAAGGTCTTTTACCTGCTTTTTGTAACATAACAAAGAGTAAGGTCTTTTACCTGCTTTTTGTAACATAACAAAGAGTAAGGTCTTTTACCTGCTCTTTGTAAACATAACAAAGAGTAAGGTCTTTTACCTGCTTTTTGTAACATAACAATGAGTAAGGTCTTTTACCTGCTTTTTGTAACATAACAAAGAGTAAGGTCTTTTACCTGCTTTTTGTAACATAACAAAGAGTAAGGTCTTTTACCTGCTTTTTGTAACATAACAAAGAGTAAGGTCTTTTACCTGCTTTTTGTAACATAACAAAGAGTAAGGTCTTTTACCTGCTTTTTGTAACATAACAAAGAGTAAGGTCTTTTACCTGCTTTTTGTAACATAACAATGAGTAAGGTCTTTACCTGCTTTTTGTAACATAACAAAGAGTAAGGTTTTTTACCTGCTTTTTGTAACATAACAAAGAGTAAGGTCTTTTACCTGCTTTTTGTAACATAACAATGAGTAAGGTCTTTTACCTGCTTTTTGTAACATAACAATGAGTAAGGTCTTTACCTGCTTTTTGTAACATAACAATGAGTAAGGTCCTTTACCTGCTTTTTGTAACATAACAAAGAGTAAGGTCTTTTACCTGCTTTTTGTAACATAACAATGAGTAAGGTCTTTACCTGCTTTTTGTAACATAACAAAGAGTAAGGTTTTTTACCTGCTTTTTTGTAACATAACAAAGAGTAAGGTCTTTACCTGCTTTTTGTAACATAACAATGAGTAAGGTCTTTTACCTGCTTTTTGTAACATAACAAAGAGTAAGGTCTTTTACCTGCTTTTTGTAACATAACAATGAGTAAGGTCTTTACCTGCTTTTTGTAACATAACAAAGAGTAAGGTCTTTTACCTGCTTTTTGTAACATAACAAAGAGTAAGGTCTTTTACCTGCTTTTTGTAACATAACAAAGAGTCAGGTCTTTTACCTGCTTTTAGTAACATAACAATGAGTAAGGTCTTTTACCTGCTTTTTGTAACAAAACAATGAGTAAGGTCTTTACCTGCTTTTTGTAACATAACAAAGAGTAAGGTCTTTTACCTGCTTTTTGTAACATAACAAAGAGTAAGGTCTTTACCTGCTTTTTGTAACATAACAATGAGTAAGGTCTTTTACCTGCTTTTTGTAACATAACAATGAGTAAGGTCTTTTACCTGCTTTTTGTAACATAACAAAGAGTAAGGTCTTTACCTGCTTTTAGTAACATAACAATGAGTAAGGTCTTTACCTGCTTTTTGTAACATAACAATGAGTAAGGTCTTTTACCTGCTTTTTGTAACATAACAAAGAGTAAGGTCTTTACCTGCTTTTTGTAACATAACAATGAGTAAGGTCTTTTACCTGCTTTTTGTAACATAACAAAGAGTAAGGTCTTTACCTGCTTTTTGTAACATAACAATGAGTCAAGTCTTTTAACTGCTCTTTGTAAACATAACAAAGAGTCAGGTCTTTTACCTGCTTTTAGTAACATAACAATGAGTAAGGTCTTTACCTGCTTTTTGTAACATAACAAAGAGTAAGGTCTTTTACCTGCTTTTTGTAACATAACAATGAGTAAGGTCTTTTACCTGCTTTTTGTAACATAACAAAGAGTAAGGTCTTTACCTGCTTTTTGTAACATAACAAAGAGTAAGGTCTTTTACCTGCTTTTTGTAACATAACAATGAGTAAGGTCTTTTACCTGCTTTTTGTAACATAACAAAGAGTAAGGTCTTTTACCTGCTTTTTGTAACATAACAAAGAGTAAGGTCTTTTACCTGCTCTTTGTAAACATAACAAAGAGTAAGGTCTTTTACCTGCTTTTTGTAACATAACAAAGAGTAAGGTCTTTTACCTGCTTTTTGTAACATAACAAAGAGTAAGGTCTTTACCTGCTTTTTGTAACATAACAAAGAGTAAGGTCTTTTACCTGCTTTTTGTAACATAACAAAGAGTAAGGTCTTTTACCTGCTTTTTGTAACATAACAAAGAGTAAGGTCTTTACCTGCTTTTTGTAACATAACAATGAGTAAGGTCTTTTACCTGCTTTTTGTAACATAACAATGAGTAAGGTCTTTACCTGCTTTTTGTAACATAACAATGAGTAAGGTCTTTTACCTGCTTTTTGTAACATAACAAAGAGTAAGGTCTTTACCTGCTTTTTGTAACATAACAATGAGTAAGGTCTTTTACCTGCTTTTTGTAACATAACAATGAGTAAGGTCTTTACCTGCTTTTTTGTAACATAACAATGAGTAAGGTCTTTACCTGCTTTTTGTAACATAACAAAGAGTAAGGTCTTTTACCTGCTTTTTGTAACATAACAATGAGTAAGGTCTTTACCTGCTTTTTGTAACATAACAAAGAGTAAGGTTTTTTACCTGCTTTTTGTAACATAACAAAGAGTAAGGTCTTTTACCTGCTTTTTGTAACATAACAAAGAGTAAGGTCTTTACCTGCTTTTTGTAACATAACAATGAGTAAGGTCTTTTACCTGCTTTTTGTAACATAACAAAGAGTAAGGTCTTTTACCTGCTTTTTGTAACATAACAATGAGTAAGGTCTTTACCTGCTTTTTGTAACATAACAAGAGTAAGGTCTTTTACCTGCTTTTTGTAACATAACAAAGAGTAAGGTCTTTTACCTGCTTTTTGTAACATAACAAAGAGTAAGGTCTTTTACCTGCTTTTTGTAACATAACAATGAGTAAGGTCTTTACCTGCTTTTTGTAACATAACAAAGAGTAAGGTCTTTTACCTGCTTTTTGTAACATAACAAGAGTAAGGTCTTTTACCTGCTTTTTGTAACATAACAAAGAGTCAGGTCTTTTACCTGCTTTTAGTAACATAACAATGAGTAAGGTCTTTTACCTGCTTTTTGTAACATAACAATGAGTCAAGTCTTTTAACTGCTCTTTGTAAACATAACAAAGAGTAAGGTCTTTTACCTGCTTTTTGTAACATAGACAAAGAGTAAGGTCTTTACCTGCTTTTTGTAACATAACAATGAGTAAGGTCTTTACCTGCTTTTTGTAACATAACAAAGAGTAAGGTCTTTTACCTGCTTTTGTAACATAACAAAGAGTAAGGTCTTTTACCTGCTTTTTGTAACATAACAAAGAGTCAGGTCTTTTACCTGCTTTTAGTAACATAACAATGAGTAAGGTCTTTTACCTGCTTTTTTGTAACATAACAATGAGTAAGGTCTTTACCTGCTTTTTGTAACATAACAATGAGTCAAGTCTTTTAACTGCTCTTTGTAAACATAACAAAGAGTAAGGTCTTTTACCTGCTCTTTGTAAACATAACAAAGAGTAAGGTCTTTTACCTGCTTTTGTAACATAACAAAGAGTAAGGTCTTTACCTGCTTTTTGTAACATAACAAAGAGTAAGGTCTTTTACCTGCTTTTGTAACATAACAAAGAGTAAGGTCTTTACC
This sequence comes from Tautogolabrus adspersus, assembly GCA_020745685.1. Taxonomy (NCBI): domain Eukaryota; kingdom Metazoa; phylum Chordata; class Actinopteri; order Labriformes; family Labridae; genus Tautogolabrus; species Tautogolabrus adspersus. The sequence continues at coordinate 26,898,691 of CM036552.1, forward strand.
TGCTTTTTGTAAAGCGTCTTGAGATAACACTTGTTATGAATTGGCGCTATACAAATAAAGATTGATTGATTGATTGATTGATTGATTGATTGATTGACTTCCTGTTTCATGTGTTTGTCTCAATGTTTTTTTGATACGTCAGCTGTTTAGAAGGTTACAGTTGGATTCACTTTCTAACAAAGATTCAGTTGGAACAAGTTCATGGCCTCACCTGTATTCATGGTCTCACCTGTATTCATGGCCTCACCTGTATTCATGGTCTCACCTGTATTCATGGCCTCACCTGTATTCATGGTCTCACCTGTATTCATGGTCTCACCTGTATTCATGGCCTCACCTGTATTCATGGTCTCACCTGTATTCATGGCCTCACCTGTATTCATGGTCTCACCTGTATTCATGGTCTCACCTGTATTCATGGCCTCACCTGTATTCATGGCCTCACCTGTATTCATGGTCTCACCTGTATTCATGGTCTCACCTGTATTCATGGCCTCACCTGTATTCATGGTCTCACCTGTATTCATGGTCTCACCTGTATTCATGGCCTCACCTGTATTCATGGTCTCACCTGTATTCATGGTCTCACCTGTATTTGTTTGGTCTCACCTGTATTCATGGCCTCACCTGTATTCATGGTCTCACCTGTATTCATGGCCTCACCTGTATTCATGGCCTCACCTGTATTCATTGTCTCACCTGTATTTGTTTGGTCTCACCTGTATTCATGGTCTCACCTGTATTCATGGTCTCACCTGTATTCATGGTCTCACCTGTATTCATGGCCTCACCTGTATTCATGGTCTCACCTGTATTCATGGCCTCACCTGTATTCATGGTCTCACCTGTATTCATGGTCTCACCTGTATTCATGGCCTCACCTGTATTCATGGTCTCACCTGTATTCATGGTCTCACCTGTATTCATGGCCTCACCTGTATTCATGGTCTCACCTGTATTCATGGCCTCACCTGTATTCATCGTTTCACCTGTATTCATGGCCTCACCTGTATTCATGGTCTCACCTGTATTCATGGTCTCACCTGTATTTGTTTGGTCTCACCTGTATTCATGGTCTCACCTGTATTCATGGTCTCACCTGTATTCATGGCCTCACCTGTATTTGTTTGGTCTAATTTGTATTCATGGTTTCACCTGTATTCATGGTCTCACCTGTATTCATGGTCTCACCTGTATTCATGGTCTCACCTGTATTCATGGTCTCACCTGTATTCATGGCCTCACCTGTATTCATGGTCTCACCTGTATTCATGGCCTCACCTGTATTCATGGTCTCACCTGTATTTGTTTGGTCTAATTTGTATTCATGGTTTCACCTGTATTCATGGTCTCACCTGTATTCATGGTCTCACCTGTATTCATGGTCTCACCTGTATTCATGGTCTCACCTGTATTCATGGTCTCACCTGTATTCATGGCCTCACCTGTATTCATGGTCTCACCTGTATTCATGGTCTCACCTGTATTCATGGTCTCACCTGTATTCATGGTCTCACCTGTATTCATGGCCTCACCTGTATTCATGGCCTCACCTGTATTCATGGTCTCACCTGTATTCATGGTCTCACCTGTATTCATGGCCTCACCTGTATTCATGGTCTCACCTGTATTTGTCTGTTAAATGCATATGCATAAATACAGGCAGTGCACTTTAGACCTGATTGCAGGCAAAGGCAGTGGCCTTGGTGTGCTGATCCACAAAGGAAAGGAACACTTTGAGGAACTCCTCAACCCAACCAACACGTCCTCAGATGAGGAGGCAGAGTCTGAGCACCCAGGGGGAGCCTCTCCTATATCATTGGCAGAGGTCACTGACGTAGTCAAAAAGCTCCAAAGTTGCAAGGCACCAGGTATAGATGAGATCCGCCCTAAGATGCTGAAGGCTTTGGACATTGTTGGGCTGTCTTGGCCGACACGCCTCTTCAGTGTCGTGTCGAGGTCTGGGACAGTACTTGTGGAATGGCAGACCGGGGTGGTGGTTGCCATTTTTAAAAAGAGGGACCGAAGGGAGTGCTCCAATTATCAGGGTAACACTTTTCAGCCTCCCAAGGAAAGCTAATGCCAGGGTGCTGGAAAGGAGGCTCCGGTTGATTGTTGAACATCGGATACAGGAGGAACAATGCGGTCCACTGTCCTGGCCGTGGGACAGTGGACCAGCTCTTTACCCTTGCAGGGCTTCTTGCAGGGCTTCTTGGGGGGGCATGGGAGTATGCTCATTGGTCTAAATGTGTTTTGTAGACCTGAGAGAAGGCCTATGATTGTGTCCCCCTAAGGGGTCATGTGGCGGGTACTGCAAAAGTATGCGGCTGTTGCTGCAAGTCATCGTGTCCCTGTATGACCAAAGTGAGAGCTGTGTCCGACACATACCCTGTGCGTGATGGCCTCCACCAGGGCTGTCCCTTGTTTCCGTTTTTTTTTTTTGTGATTTTCATGGACAGAATCTCAAGGCGGGGGAGGAGGGTTTCCAGTTTGGGGACCTCAAAATCTCATCTCTGCTTTTTGCAGATGATGTTGTTCTATTAGCTTCTTCAGGCTGGGACCTCCAGCAGGCGTTGAGGCAGTTTGCAGCCTAGTGTGAAGCGGTCCGGGTGTGGATAAGCATCTTCAAGTCTAAGGACATGCTTGTCTGCCGGATAAAGGTGGACTGCTCCTTCCAGGTGGGGAGTGAGTCTCTGCCTCACGCGAAGTATCTCGGGGCATTTTTCACGAGGAGAGAGACAGATATATCTCATTTGAGTCTGAACCTGAAGAGAAATGTGAACCGTCCTTTTCTCAGTTGATTGTCTTTCTTCCTGCTGTAAACAGAAGTGTGTTTAATTTTTAAAATGTTGAATCTTGAATGAGAAGTGGTAAAGATGAGATGATTACCTGTTTGTACCTCGTCATTAATCCTCTCTTCCTCTCAGGCAACAGCGGAGGCGAATAACTTGGCGGCTGTAGCAGCGGCGAGGGATCTGTACAATAAGAAGATGGAGGAGGTTAGAAATGTGAACATAGTGTTAAAATAACTCTGACTGCTCCTCCTGCTCACTGACCCTCTTTTCTCTGCTTTCAGGTGTGTGGAGGGGACCGACCCTTCCTGGCCCCTAGCGAGCTGCAGGCCCGTCACAGCGCCATCAGGGAGGAGGCGCTGCAGGTGTTTCGGGGTGTGAAAAAAATGGGAGGCGAGGAGTTCAGCCGCCGTTACCTGCAGCAGCTGGAGGGAGAGATCGACGAGGTGTTCGTCCAGTACATCAAGCACAATGACTCCAAGAACATTTTCCACGCTGCACGCACGCCGGCCACGCTGTTCGTGGTCATCTTTGTAATGTACGTGGCGGCAGGCATCACAGGCTTTGTGGGCGTGGACATCATCGCCAGTCTGTGTAACATGATCCTGGGTCTGGCTCTGATCACGCTCTGCACCTGGGCCTACATCCGCTACTCCGGGGAGTACCGAGAGCTCGGCGCCGTTATCGACCAGGTGGCCGGAGCGCTTTGGGACCAGGTAACGCAAGAAACACGTAGAAACGACCACTACCACCACCAGTCTAAATCATAACAATCATTGAAATCAAAACTTTAATCAATGCTCGTCTGTCTGATCGAGTTTTAAAAAATCGACTCCAAAAAAAGTTAGTTTAGAAAAAACGTTTTTAAAAACATGAAAATTAACATAAATGCGTAAATCATAAAGGATGTATGTTCGTGTGATGTCATCATGTTTGTTCGTGTGATGTCATCATGTTTGTTCGTGTGATGTCATCATGTTTGTTCGTGTGATGTCATCATGTTTGTTCGTGTGATGTCATCATGTTTGTTCGTGTGATGTCATCATGTTTGTTCGTGTGATGTCATCATGTTTGTTCGTGTGATGTCATCATGTTTGTTCGTGTGATGTCATCATGTATGTTCATGTGATGTCATCATGTTTGTTCGTGTGATGTCATCATGTATGTTCGTGTGATGTCATCATGTTTGTTCTAACAGTGATCGTGTTATTTCTTTTCACGCCTCCTCAGGGGAGCACTAACGAGGTGAGTCGACGTTTCCTAAATGTTGAAATATTAATTTTTTATGAACCCTGGTGTCTGTCTCGTTTACGAGAGACGAGCAGCTCATCATGAGGAGCAAAGCAAACATTTTCCTGTTCACGATCTTTCAGTGTCACAGTCAGGTCCGTCTCCAGGATTTATCTGGGTCCCAGGAACAGATCCGTCTTCAGGATTTATCTGGGTCCCAGGAACAGATCCGTCTTCAGGATTTATCTGGGTCCCAGGAACAGATCCGTCTTCAGGATTTATCTGCGTCCCAGGAACACATCCGTCTTCAGGATTTATCTGGGTCCCAGGAACAGATCCGTCTTCAGGATTTATCTGCGTCCCAGGAACACATCCGTCTCCAGGATTTATCTGGGTCCCAGGAACAGATCCGTCTTCAGGATTTATCTGGGTCCCAGGAACAGAATTAAAGAATTTCTTCTTTAAAAGTCCAGATCAGAGCATTTCTTAAATCAGTCTAAAAATCTTCATTACTGATGTTAATCTCTCACAGACGCTCTCTCAGCTTCAGCCGCTTGAAGTGAACTAAAAACTCTCTGCGGGAATGACGAGGCCAGACGCTCAAAGCTCAGACGCTCAGAGCTCAGACGCTCAGAGCTCAGACGCTCAGAGCTCAGACGCTCAGAGCTCAGACGCTCAGAGCTCAGACGCTCAAAGCTCAGACGCTCAAAGCTCAGACGCTCAAAGCTCAGACGCTCAAAGCTCACCTTTACTATCAACAGAGAGGGATATTGTCTTTAATAAGAACAAGGTGGCTGAAAGGGTTGTGAGGATGAAGAAGAGGAGGATGGTGCTGCTATAAGATCAGCGGGTCACATTACTGTAGTTAAGAAATACTTTCCAGTTTGGCGTGTTTCTTGGATATTGGTCATTAAGGCTACGACAGATTACATGTGATTACACTGCTGGATGAAACTTCACTGGTAAGTTCCATCAGTATTTGTGATGAAGCTTGTCATAGATGCTGGCCTTTTGTTTGTAGCTGCATGTGTTGTAGACCGCCGTGTCTGCTTGGTTTTTGAACGGCAGGTTATTGCTAGCACACTTATGTGTGGTTATATTGTATAGCCTATTTGGCTGTATGGGCGTCCAACATCACTGAATGTCAAACTGTCAGTTGCCTTCTATATTTGGTTTCCCGCCCAGCTAGTTAGGTCTGCCTTAGGGCCTACTTGTTTAATAGCAAAGAATTGTGCACAGACATATCAGCACTTGTTTTGCTTAAATATCAGCAGGTCGCTGTTTTAATAATGAATCCATGTCACTGACCATGGTGCTGAAATAGTTCATTGTAATCCGCATTTCTCTCTGACCCGTCCTTCCGTCTCCCTAAATTTCCCTTTGGATCTGACTTGCATCTCCATTCAGCCGATACTATAACATATATACTATACTTTATATTCTACAGCATATGCTATAGCCTATAGAAGACTGTAGGGGACCACTATGGGTCACTGGAGGAGGTGTTCACGTGCATTTTACAACTCGGTAACTCGTTTAATTGATGTGTCCGACACCAAATACACCACAGGACTATAACCACACTTCAATTAGACTAAAGAGCCATTAAAAGATGAAGGTCGACAACATTTGACTCCTTCAGTACTTTTAGATACAACACATTTTAAAATACAATCTCTGTTTTTTAATGACCCACACTATCGAAGAGTCCTGAAGCTCTAAAGAAACAACATTTATTTTATCAGACAGGTGAGGGAGAGGAGGAGGAGGAGGCCGTGGTCAAAAACTGCAGGTAAACTCCTGCAGACTGGGGGGAGGGGCCCAATGTGAGATCTGTTCATGTGGCCCAGATAGATCCTGGAGACGGATCTGTTCATGTAGCCCAGATAGATCCTGCAGACGGATCTGTTCATGTGGCCCAGATAGATCCTGGAGACGGATCTGTTCATGTGGCCCAGATAAATCCTGCAGACGGATCTGTTCATGTAGCCCAGATAGATCCTGCAGACGGATCTGTTCATGTGGCCCAGATAGATCCTGCAGACGGATCTGTTCATGTGGCCCAGATAGATCCTGCAGACGGATCTGTTCATGTTGCCCAGATAGATCCTGCAGACGGATCTGTTCATGTAGCCCAGATAGATCCTGCAGACGGATCTGTTCATGTTGCCCAGATAAATCCTGCAGACGGATCTGTTCATGTAGCCCAGATAGATCCTGCAGACGGATCTGTTCATGTGGCCCAGATAGATCCTGCAGACGGATCTGTTCCTGTGGCCCAGATAGATCCTGCAGACGGATCTGTTCATGTTGCCCAGATAGATCCTGCAGACGGATCTGTTCATGTTGCCCAGATAGATCCTGGAGACGGATCTGTTCATGTGGCCCAGATAAATCCTGCAGACGGATCTGTTCCTGTGGCCCAGATAGATCCTGCAGACGGATCTGTTCATGTTGCCCAGATAGATCCTGCAGACGGATCTGTTCATGTTGCCCAGATAGATCCTGCAGACGGATCTGTTCATGTGGCCCAGATAGATCCTGCAGACGGATCTGTTCATGTTGCCCAGATAGATCCTGCAGACGGATCTGTTCATGTTGCCCAGATAGATCCTGCAGACGGATCTGTTCATGTGGCCCAGATAGATCCTGCAGACGGATCTGTTCATGTGGCCCAGATAGATCCTGCAGACGGATCTGTTCATGTTGCCCAGATAGATCCTGCAGACGGATCTGTTCATGTGGCCCAGATAGATCCTGGAGACGGATCTGTTCATGTGGCCCAGATAAATCCTGCAGACGGATCTGTTCATGTTGCCCAGATAAATCCTGCAGACGGATCTGTTCATGTGGCCCAGATAGATCCTGGAGACGGATCTGTTCATGTGGCCCAGATAGATCCTGCAGACGGATCTGTTCATGTGGCCCAGATAGATCCTGCAGACGGATCTGTTCATGTGGCCCAGATAGATCCTGGAGACGGCCTTGTTTTTTATAAAGTCTGTCTGCTACATCTTTAGTGACGCTTTGCTGGATCTCTGTGATGATGTTCTGCTCTGATCGTATCGTGTGTTATGTTTCCTCCTCTCTGCTCCTCAGGCGCTCTACAAGCTCTATAATGTAGCAGCCAATCACAGGCACCTGTACCACCACGCCTTCCCCGGGCCTCAGGTAGAGGAGGAGGCTGAGGAGGAGGACAAGAAGAGGGACTGATTGGAGAAGACAGCAGGGACTTCATGTTGATGGACAGGAGGAGGAGGAGGAGCTTCCTCTCCCATCAGGCACTCTGTTTTTCTGTCCATACATCCCCTGCTTTAACCCCTCGAACAGACTGTATAATGTTCATGATAAGGTCACAGCGCCCCCTGTGGGGCAGCCTGAGTTCACTGGATGGACAGCGTTCTTCATTGTGTCTCACTGTTGGTCTGTGAACATATATAATTAAGGTTTACAGACGCTCTTCCCTCTGCAGGAGGACGCCACGCTGATCCGTCAGCTTCATATTACACGGTTTGTCTTATCACTCAGCTCCAGATGCTTTTAAACTAAAGTGTGACCCCCTCCACCAGTGACGATGGTTCTGTTCTTTACAATTTAGTGCTCTTTATAGGAAACAATATGTAAGACCTGATGTCTGAAACCTACATGTGTCGTGTCTGTAAAACAAAGCAGTGTTTCAGCCTCCTCAGCATGATAAATGGTTAATAATACGTGTCATCTTTGAGCTCTTAAAGTAGCTTTACTTTATAAAACTGGAGTTTAATGGTTGTGACAAAGTGTTTCTGTGCCATCACATTCACTTCACACACATGCAGTGTCATGCAGACACCACTTCCTGCCGACATGCATGAGTCCTTTTGACATGCAGACGCCTGCCGGCATGCTGCCGACTGCCGACATGCTGCCGACTGCCGACATGCAGACGCCAGCCTGCCGACATGCAGACTTCTGCAGACACGTAGACGCCTGCCGACATGCAGACTTCTGCAGACATGTAGACATCTGCCTGCCGACATGCAGACGCCTGCAGACATGTAGACGCCTACCTGCCGACATGCAGACTTCTGCAGACATGTAGACGCCTACCTGCCGACATGCAGACTTCTGCAGACACGTAGACGCCTGCCGACATGCAGACTTCTGCAGACACGTAGACGCCTGCCGACATGCAGACTTCTGCAGACACGTAGACGCCTGCCGACATGCAGACTTCTGCAGACACGTAGACGCCTGCCGACATGCAGACTTCTGCAGACATGTAGACATCTGCCTGCCGACATGCAGACGCCTGCAGACATGCAGATGCCTACCTGCCGACATGTAGACACCTGCCTGCTGAAATGCAGACGCCTGCCGACACATGAATCAGTATTTAAAGGACTCTGAGGGAGTTTCTTTATGCACACATTGACCACACCGCTTCAATAGACAAGAACAAAGCAGTTCAAAGTTTACACAAACAGACGACTTAACTCAAACTGGAGCGATGTGTGTGTGTGTGTGTGTGTGTTTAAAGAAAGATTTATTGTGTTTTACACTGTGTGTTGAACCATTGTTGTGTTTTTCTCTCTGAATGTTTGAGTTTATTAGAGGAATGTAGCTGTTCTGTGGCTGCCGAAGAATCAGAGCGAGCTGTGATCAGGCGTGCCATGGTAATGGGCCACTCTCCTTGGTCCACCTTGCAGTCGTCATGTTTACACTTCAGCCATACCACGTGTAAAACAAACTAATGTTTGCATGGTGATGGAGGAGGTGGCCTCTGACCTGTTGTTCAGCTCAGTGGACTGTTAGCGTTCAAGTGTCAAGCTGTGGTTCTTGTTTTAAGCTTTTTGAGTCGGAGCTCGCTGAAACATGTCTGCTTCACATCAAGGTACAGGTTCATCCTGAGCTCAGTCCTACATGTTACAGGTTCATCCTGAGCTCAGTCCTACATGTTACAGGTTCATCCTGAGCTCAGTCCTACATGTTACGGGTTCATCATGAGCTCAGTCCTACATGTTACAGGTTCATCCTGAGCTCAGTCCTACATGTTACGGGTTCATCATGAGCTCAGTCCTACATGTTACGGGTTCATCATGAGCTCAGTCCTACATGTTACGGGTTCATCATGAGCTCAGTCCTACATGTTACGGGTTCATCCTGAGCTCAGTCCTACATGTTACAGGTTCATCATGAGCTCAGTCCTACATGTTACGGGTTCATCATGAGCTCAGTCCTACATGTTACGGGTTCATCCTGAGCTCAGTCCTACATGTTACAGGTTCATCCTGAGCTCAGTCCTACATGTTACAGGTTCATCCTGAGCTCAGTCCTACATGTTACAGGTTCATCCTGAGCTCAGTCCTACATGTTACAGGCTCATCCTCTAACTTACAGGTTACGGGTTTCATTCACACTCTTTCATAACTGACAGCTGAAAAGCTCTGGATCATCGAAGAGTGGAGTCAACACTGCTGAGTCTTCAAACACGTCGTCTCAGTAACAATAACTGTAAATACATTTGGAACTAAATAAATGAAAACTTGTAGTTTTTTTATTTGAAATATCGGATCGTCTCTGACGCGATACGTTCAGAGAGACCACGGATCGTCTTTGACGCGATACGTTGAGAGACCACGGATCGTCTCTGACGCGATACGTTAAGAGAGACCACGGATCGTCTCTGAGGCGATACGTTGAGAGACCACGTATCGTCTCTGATGCGATACGTTCAGAGAGACCACGGATCGTCTCTGAGGCGATACGTTGAGAGACCACGGATCGTCTCTGACGCGATACGTTGAGAGACCACGGATCGTCTCTGACGCGATATGTTAAGAGAGACCACAGATCGTCTCTGACGCGATACGTTAAGAGAGACCACAGATCGTCTCTGACGCGATACGTTAAGAGAGACCACAGATCGTCTCTGACGCGATACGTTAAGAGAGACCACAGATCGTCTCTGACGCGATACGTTCAGAGAGACCACAGATCGTCTCTGACGCGATACGTTAAGAGAGACCACGGATCGTCTCTGACGCGATACGTTAAGAGAGACCACGGATCGTCTCTGACGCGATACGTTCAGAGAGACCAAGGATCGTCTCTGACGCGATACGTTCAGAGAGACCACGGATCGTCTCTGACGCGATACGTTCAGAGAGACCACGGATCGTCTCTGACGCGATACGTTCAGAGAGACCACGGATCGTCTCTGACGCGATACGTTAAGAGAGACCACGGATCGTCTCTGACGCGATACGTTCAGAGAGACCACGGATCGCCTCTGACGCGATACGTTAAGAGAGACCAAGGATCGTCTCTGACGCGATACGTTAAGAGAGACCACGGATCGTCTCTGACGCGATACGTTAAGAGAGACCACGGATCGTCTCTGACGCGATACGTTCAGAGACCAAGGATCGCCTCTGACGCGATACGTTAAGAGACCAAGGATCGCCTCTGACGCGATACGTTCAGAGACCAAGGATCGTCTCTGACGCGATACGTTCAGAGACCAAGGATCGCCTCTGACGCGATACGTTAAGAGAGACCACGGATCGTCTCTGACGCGATACGTTCAGAGACCAAGGATCGTCTCTGACGCGATACGTTCAGAGACCAAGGATCGCCTCTGACGCGATACGTTAAGAGAGACCACGGATCGTCTCTGACGCGATACGTTCAGAGACCACGGATCGTCTCTGACGCGATACGTTAAGAGAGACCAAGGATCGCCTCTGACGCGATACGTTAAGAGACCAAGGATCGCCTCTGACGCGATACGTTCAGAGACCACGGATCGTCTCTGACGCGATACGTTAAGAGAGACCAAGGATCGCCTCTGACGCGATACGTTAAGAGACCAAGGATCGTCTCTGACGCGATACGTTCAGAGAGACCACGGATCGCCTCTGACGCGATACGTTAAGAGAGACCGCGGATCGTCTCTGACGCGATACGTTGAGAGACCACGGATCGTCTCTGACGCGATACGTTAAGAGAGACCACGGATCGTCTCTGACGCGATACGTTAAGAGAGACCACGGATCGTCTCTGACGCGATACGTTCAGAGAGACCACGGATCGTCTCTGACGCGATACGTTCAGAGAGACCACGGATCGTCTCTGACGCGATACGTTCAGAGAGACCACGGATCGTCTCTGACGCGATACGTTCAGAGAGACCACGGATCGTCTCTGACGCGATACGTTCAGAGAGACCACGGATCGTCTCTGACGCGATACGTTCAGAGAGACCACGGATCGTCTCTGACGCGATACGTTCAGAGAGACCACGGATCGTCTCTGACGCGATACGTTAAGAGAGACCACGGATCGTCTCTGACGCGATACGTTCAGAGACCAAGGATCGCCTCTGACGCGATACGTTAAGAGAGACCACGGATCGTCTCTGACGCGATACGTTCAGAGACCAAGGATCGCCTCTGACGCGATACGTTAAGAGAGACCACGGATCGTCTCTGTCGCGATACGTTAAGAGACCAAGGATCGCCTCTGACGCGATACGTTCAGAGACCAAGGATCGTCTCTGACGCGATACGTTCAGAGACCAAGGATCGCCTCTGACGCGATACGTTCAGAGAGACCACGGATCGTCTCTGACGCGATACGTTAAGAGAGACCACGGATCGTCTCTGACGCGATACGTTCAGAGAGACCACGGATCGCCTCTGACGCGATACGTTAAGAGAGACCACGGATCGTCTCTGTCGCGATACGTTAAGAGACCAAGGATCGCCTCTGACGCGATACGTTCAGAGACCAAGGATCGTCTCTGACGCGATACGTTCAGAGACCAAGGATCGCCTCTGACGCGATACGTTAAGAGAGACCACGGATCGTCTCTGACGCGATACGTTAAGAGAGACCACGGATCGTCTCTGACGCGATACGTTCAGAGAGACCACGGATCGTCTCTGACGCGATACGTTCAGAGACCAAGGATCGTCTCTGACGCGATACGTTAAGATAGACCACGGATCGTCTCTGACGCGATACGTTAAGAGAGACCACGGATCGTCTCCGACGCGATACGTTCAGAGAGACCACGGATCGTCTCTGACGCGATACGTTCAGAGAGACCACGGATCGTCTCTGACGCGATACGTTCAGAGAGACCACGGATCGTCTCTGACGCGATACGTTAAGAGAGACCACGGATCGTCTCTGACGCGATACGTTAAGAGAGACCACGGATCGTCTCTGACGCGATACGTTCAGAGAGACCACGGATCGTCTCTGACGCGATACGTTCAGAGACCACGGATCGTCTCTGACGCGATACGTTCAGAGAGACCACGGATCGCCTCTGACGCGATACGTTCAGAGAGACCACGGATCGTCTCTGACGCGATACGTTCAGAGACCAAGGATCGTCTCTGACGCGATACGTTGAGAGAGACCACGGATCGTCTCTGACGCGATACGTTGAGAGAGACCACGGATCGTCTCTGACGCGATACGTTGAGAGAGACCACGGATCGTCTCTGACGCGATACGTTCAGAGAGACCACGGATCGTCTCTGACGCGATACGTTCAGAGACCAAGGATCGTCTCTGACGCGATACGTTGAGAGAGACCACGGATCGTCTCTGACGCGATACGTTGAGAGAGACCACGGATCGTCTCTGACGCGATACGTTCAGAGAGACCACGGATCGCCTCTGACGCGATACGTTCAGAGAGACCACGGATCGTCTCTGACGCGATACGTTCAGAGACCAAGGATCGTCTCTGACGCGATACGTTGAGAGAGACCACGGATCGCCTCTGACGCGATACGTTGAGAGAGACCACGGATCGTCTCTGACGCGATACGTTCAGAGAGACCACGGATCGCCTCTGACGCGATACGTTCAGAGACCACGGATCGTCTCTGACGCGATACGTTGAGAGACCACGGATCGCCTCTGACGCGATACGTTCAGAGAGACCACGGATCGTCTCTGACGCGATACGTTCAGAGACCACGGATCGCCTCTGACGCGATACGTTCAGAGAGACCACGGATCGTCTCTGACGCGATACGTTCAGAGAGACCACGGATCGTCTCTGACGCGATACGTTCAGAGAGACCACGGATCGTCTCTGACGCGATACGTTAAGAGAGACCACGGATCGTCTCTGACGCGATACGTTAAGAGAGACCACGGATCGTCTCTGACGCGATACGTTCAGAGAGACCACGGATCGTCTCTGACGCGATACGTTCAGAGAGACCACGGATCGTCTCTGACGCGATACGTTAAGAGAGACCACGGATCGTCTCTGACGCGATACGTTCAGAGACCAAGGATCGTCTCTGACGCGATACGTTAAGATAGACCACGGATCGTCTCTGACGCGATACGTTAAGAGAGACCACGGATCGTCTCCGACGCGATACGTTCAGAGAGACCACGGATCGTCTCTGACGCGATACGTTCAGAGAGACCACGGATCGTCTCTGACGCGATACGTTCAGAGAGACCACGGATCGTCTCTGACGCGATACGTTAAGAGAGACCACGGATCGTCTCTGACGCGATACGTTAAGAGAGACCACGGATCGTCTCTGACGCGATACGTTCAGAGAGACCACGGATCGTCTCTGACGCGATACGTTCAGAGACCACGGATCGTCTCTGACGCGATACGTTCAGAGAGACCACGGATCGCCTCTGACGCGATACGTTCAGAGAGACCACGGATCGTCTCTGACGCGATACGTTCAGAGACCAAGGATCGTCTCTGACGCGATACGTTGAGAGAGACCACGGATCGTCTCTGACGCGATACGTTGAGAGACCACGGATCGTCTCTGACGCGATACGTTCAGAGAGACCACGGATCGTCTCTGACGCGATACGTTCAGAGAGACCACGGATCGTCTCTGACGCGATACGTTCAGAGAGACCACGGATCGTCTCTGACGCGATACGTTGAGAGAGACCACGGATCGTCTCTGACGCGATACGTTGAGAGAGACCACGGATCGTCTCTGACGCGATACGTTCAGAGAGACCACGGATCGTCTCTGACGCGATACGTTCAGAGAGACCACGGATCGTCTCTGACGCGATACGTTCAGAGAGACCACGGATCGTCTCTGACGCGATACGTTCAGAGAGACCACGGATCGTCTCCGACGCGATACGTTCAGAGAGACCACGGATCGTCTCTGACGCGATACGTTCAGAGAGACCACGGATCGCCTCTGACGCGATACGTTCAGAGAGACCACGGATCGTCTCTGACGCGATACGTTCAGAGAGACCACGGATCGTCTCTGACGCGATACGTTCAGAGAGACCACGGATCGTCTCTGACGCGATACGTTAAGAGAGACCACGGATCGTCTCTGACGCGATACGTTAAGAGAGACCACGGATCGTCTCTGACGCGATACGTTCAGAGAGACCACGGATCGTCTCTGACGCGATACGTTCAGAGAGACCACGGATCGTCTCTGACGCGATACGTTCAGAGACCACGGATCGTCTCTGACGCGATACGTTAAGAGAGACCACGGATCGTCTCTGACGCGATACGTTCAGAGAGACCACGGATCGTCTCTGACGCGATACGTTAAGAGAGACCACGGATCGTCTCTGACGCGATACGTTCAGAGAGACCACGGATCGTCTCTGACGCGATACGTTGAGAGACCACGGATCGCCTCTGACGCGATACGTTCAGAGAGACCACGGATCGTCTCTGACGCGATACGTTGAGAGACCACGGATCGTCTCTGACGCGATACGTTAAGAGAGACCACGGATCGTCTCTGACGCGATACGTTCAGAGAGACCACGGATCGTCTCTGACGCGATACGTTAAGAGAGACCACGGATCGTCTCTGACGCGATACGTTCAGAGAGACCACGGATCGTCTCTGACGCGATACGTTCAGAGAGACCACGGATCGTCTCTGACGCGATACGTTCAGAGAGACCACGGATCGTCTCTGACGCGATACGTTCAGAGAGACCACGGATCGTCTCTGACGCGATACGTTCAGAGAGACCACGGATCGTCTCTGACGCGATACGTTAAGAGAGACCACGGATCGTCTCTGACGCGATACGTTCAGAGAGACCACGGATCGTCTCTGACGCGATACGTTCAGAGAGACCACGGATCGTCTCTGACGCGATACGTTCAGAGAGACCACGGATCGTCTCTGACGCGATACGTTCAGAGAGACCACGGATCGCCTCTGACGCGATACGTTCAGAGAGACCACGGATCGTCTCTGACGCGATACGTTCAGAGACCAAGGATCGTCTCTGACGCGATACGTTGAGAGAGACCACGGATCGTCTCTGACGCGATACGTTGAGAGAGACCACGGATCGTCTCTGACGCGATACGTTGAGAGAGACCACGGATCGTCTCTGACGCGATACGTTCAGAGAGACCACGGATCGTCTCTGACGCGATACGTTCAGAGACCAAGGATCGTCTCTGACGCGATACGTTGAGAGAGACCACGGATCGTCTCTGACGCGATACGTTGAGAGAGACCACGGATCGTCTCTGACGCGATACGTTCAGAGAGACCACGGATCGCCTCTGACGCGATACGTTCAGAGAGACCACGGATCGTCTCTGACGCGATACGTTCAGAGACCAAGGATCGTCTCTGACGCGATACGTTGAGAGACCACGGATCGCCTCTGACGCGATACGTTGAGAGAGACCACGGATCGTCTCTGACGCGATACGTTCAGAGAGACCACGGATCGCCTCTGACGCGATACGTTCAGAGACCACGGATCGTCTCTGACGCGATACGTTGAGAGACCACGGATCGCCTCTGACGCGATACGTTCAGAGAGACCACGGATCGTCTCTGACGCGATACGTTCAGAGAGACCACGGATCGCCTCTGACGCGATACGTTCAGAGAGACCACGGATCGTCTCTGACGCGATACGTTCAGAGAGACCACGGATCGTCTCTGACGCGATACGTTCAGAGAGACCACGGATCGTCTCTGACGCGATACGTTAAGAGAGACCACGGATCGTCTCTGACGCGATACGTTAAGAGAGACCACGGATCGTCTCTGACGCGATACGTTCAGAGAGACCACGGATCGTCTCTGACGCGATACGTTCAGAGAGACCACGGATCGTCTCTGACGCGATACGTTCAGAGACCACGGATCGCCTCTGACGCGATACGTTAAGAGAGACCACGGATCGTCTCTGACGCGATACGTTAAGAGAGACCACGGATCGTCTCTGACGCGATACGTTGAGAGACCACGGATCGCCTCTGACGCGATACGTTAAGAGAGACCACGGATCGTCTCTGACGCGATACGTTCAGAGAGACCACGGATCGTCTCTGACGCGATACGTTGAGAGACCACGGATCGCCTCTGACGTGATACGTTCAGAGAGACCACGGATCGTCTCTGACGCGATACGTTGAGAGACCACGGATCGCCTCTGACGTGATACGTTCAGAGAGACCACGGATCGTCTCTGACGCGATACGTTCAGAGAGACCACGGATCGTCTCTGACGCGATACGTTCAGAGACCAAGGATCGTCTCTGACGCGATACGTTAAGATAGACCACGGATCGTCTCTGACGCGATACGTTAAGAGAGACCACGGATCGTCTCCGACGCGATACGTTCAGAGAGACCACGGATCGTCTCTGACGCGATACGTTCAGAGAGACCACGGATCGTCTCTGACGCGATACGTTCAGAGAGACCACGGATCGTCTCTGACGCGATACGTTAAGAGAGACCACGGATCGTCTCTGACGCGATACGTTAAGAGAGACCACGGATCGTCTCTGACGCGATACGTTCAGAGAGACCACGGATCGTCTCTGACGCGATACGTTCAGAGACCACGGATCGTCTCTGACGCGATACGTTCAGAGAGACCACGGATCGCCTCTGACGCGATACGTTCAGAGAGACCACGGATCGTCTCTGACGCGATACGTTCAGAGACCAAGGATCGTCTCTGACGCGATACGTTGAGAGAGACCACGGATCGTCTCTGACGCGATACGTTGAGAGAGACCACGGATCGTCTCTGACGCGATACGTTGAGAGAGACCACGGATCGTCTCTGACGCGATACGTTCAGAGAGACCACGGATCGTCTCTGACGCGATACGTTCAGAGACCAAGGATCGTCTCTGACGCGATACGTTGAGAGACCACGGATCGTCTCTGACGCGATACGTTGAGAGAGACCACGGATCGTCTCTGACGCGATACGTTCAGAGAGACCACGGATCGCCTCTGACGCGATACGTTCAGAGAGACCACGGATCGTCTCTGACGCGATACGTTCAGAGACCAAGGATCGTCTCTGACGCGATACGTTGAGAGAGACCACGGATCGCCTCTGACGCGATACGTTGAGAGAGACCACGGATCGTCTCTGACGCGATACGTTCAGAGAGACCACGGATCGCCTCTGACGCGATACGTTCAGAGACCACGGATCGTCTCTGACGCGATACGTTCAGAGAGACCACGGATCGCCTCTGACGCGATACGTTCAGAGAGACAACGGATCGTCTCTGACGCGATACGTTCAGAGACCAAGGATCGTCTCTGACGCGATACGTTGAGAGAGACCACGGATCGTCTCTGACGCGATACGTTCAGAGAGACCACGGATCGTCTCTGACGCGATACGTTGAGAGAGACCACGGATCGTCTCTGACGCGATACGTTACCTTTAATTACTTAATTAACGTGATGTCAGACAGTCTGAGATTATTTAGACTTAATGACCTTCATACAAAGAGTTACGTTTGTCTCATAAAAATAAAAATCTCATTATGATCAGTGAACAGATTTCATCTGACAGTTTGTAAACTTTGTTTTCCCGTTTCAATCTGTGAAGTCTGTATCAGTGATCATCTCTGCGTCTGATATTAACATGGTTTTTATTTTATTATGCAGACGTAAAGATGCAACAAACTCGGATCTTTCTTCACTGCAGACTTTATTATTCAGTCGTCTTTTTAATAAACACAAAGTCAGATCTGTACAAACTGATGACCCCGCGGTGACCCCGTCACTCTCACTTATATATACACATCAAACCTTCTTTTAACATTTGGCATTCTTGTAGTGAACATACGTTTGATAAATATTTTAAAACATCGTCTTTGTCTCTTCTCCCCTCGTGCTGAGTCTTACAGAAGCCCAAAGAGGACATTTCATTTTCTCTGTTATCAGGTGATAACCAGTCAATTACGTCACGTTATCTCGAGTCGTGATGAACGGGATACTTGATGTAGAAAAGAAAACATTCTGCTCATGTGATTGCTCGGACCTCCACACGCCTCACACACTGATGGCGTCCGTTAAGAATAACCCTAACCCCCCTGAGATGAGAAAAGAACAGGAAGGTATTCGTTATGTCAGGAGAACAGAGTAAATCAAACGTTTGGCTGCATGTCCTCTGAGGGCCTCCGTACTTTCACACCACCTCCACCATTAAAGGATCAATAAAATACGTTTACAAGAACCTGAACTTCCCAAAGTCCGTCCATGAAAGTCATTAAATCAATAAGATCATTAAAATAAGGCGTTGCGAGGACATAAATGATCAGAGAAACAGAAGAAGTTTCTCTGATGTGTCAAACATGGTCCAGTTTAAAGGAGATCTATTGATCCATATTTAAATACATTTCACGTTATGATGTCCGTGAACTAAACCTTGGCAAAGTTTCCTTTAAACACAACATACACAGTTGTTGGCGAGATCCCAGGATGTGGTTTCCTGCTGCTCTGAACGAGAACCACCCCGGCAGCCCTTTCAAGGACACGCCCACCCCGGCAGCCCTTTCAAGGACACGTCCACCCCGGCAGCCCTTTCAAGGACACGCCCACCCCGGCAGCCCTTTCAAGGACACGTCCACCCCGGCAGCCCTTTCAAGGACACGCCCACCCCGGCAGCCCTTTCAAGGACACGTCCACCCCGGCAGCCCTTTCAAGGACACGTCCACCCCGGCAGCCCTTTCAAGGACACGTCCACCCCGGCAGCCCTTTCAAGGACACGCCCACCCCGGCAGCCCTTTCAAGGACACGCCCACCCCGGCAGCCCTTTCAAGGACACGTCCACCCCGGCAGCCCTTTCAAGGACACGCCCACCCCGGCAGCCCTTTCAAGGACACGTCCACCCCGGCAGCCCTTTCAAGGACACGTCCACCCCGGCAGCCCTTTCAAGGACACGTCCACCCCGGCAGCCCTTTCAAGGACACGTCCACCCCGGCAGCCCTTTCAAGGACACGTCCACCCCGGCAGCCCTTTCAAGGACACGTCCACCCCGGCAGCCCTTTCAAGGACACGTCCACCCCGGCAGCCCTTTCAAGGACACGCCCACCCCGGCAGCCCTTTCAAGGACACGTCCACCCCGGCAGCCCTTTCAAGGACACGCCCACCCCGGCAGCCCTTTCAAGGAAACGTCCACCCCGGCAGCCCTTTCAAGGACACGCCCACCCCGGCAGCCCTTTCAAGGACACGCCCACCCCGGCAGCCCTTTCAAGGACACGCCCACCCCGGCAGCCCTTTCAAGGACACGTCCACCCCGGCAGCCCTTTCAAGGACACGCCCACCCCGGCAGCCCTTTCAAGGACACGCCCACCCCGGCAGCCCTTTCAAGGAAACGTCCACCCCGGCAGCCCTTTCAAGGACACGCCCACCCCGGCAGCCCTTTCAAGGACACGCCCACCCCGGCAGCCCTTTCAAAGACACGTCCACCCCGGCAGCCCTTTCAAGGACACGCCCACCCCGGCAGCCCTTTCAAGGACACGTCCACCCCGGCAGCCCTTTCAAGGACACGCCCACCCCGGCAGCCCTTTCAAGGACACGTCCACCCCGGCAGCCCTTTCAAGGACACGCCCACCCCGGCAGCCCTTTCAAGGACACGTCCACCCCGGCAGCCCTTTCAAGGACACGCCCACCCCGGCAGCCCTTTCAAGGACACGCCCACCCCGGCAGCCCTTTCAAGGACACGCCTACCCCGGCAGCCCTTTCAAGGACATGCCTACCCCGGCAGCCCTTTTAAGGACACGCCCACCCCAGCAGCCCTTTCAAGGACACGTCCACCCCGGCAGCCCTTTCAAGGACACGCCCACCCCAGCAGCCCTTTCAAGGACACGTCCACCCCGGCAGCCCTTTCAAGGACACGCCCACCCCAGCAGCCCTTTCAAGGACACGTCCACCCC
Source organism: Tautogolabrus adspersus (assembly GCA_020745685.1). Classification (NCBI taxonomy): domain Eukaryota; kingdom Metazoa; phylum Chordata; class Actinopteri; order Labriformes; family Labridae; genus Tautogolabrus; species Tautogolabrus adspersus. The sequence goes on from CM036552.1 coordinate 26,918,920, forward strand.
GGCAGCCCTTTCAAGGACACGTCCACCCCGGCAGCCCTTTCAAGGACACGTCCACCCCGGCAGCCCTTTCAAGGACACGCCCACCCCAGCAGCCCTTTCAAGGACACGTCCACCCTGGCAGCTGATTATAATGTCCCTGCGACTGCAAACAGACCTGGCCAATCAGAGTAAGTGGGCACGTGGGGAGGCGGGGCCTTAAAGAAACTGAAATGAGGGATTTTACTGACGCTTCAGATAAATAAAGTTTATGAGCGACACATCTCACAACGCTACTCAACAGGTGAACCCAAACTGACATCATTAATGGTGGAGATGAGTTTGATAGATCTCCTTTAAATAAAGGACACGTAGCTTATTTATGTTTAATTTCACACACACACAAACACACAGAGACACACACGCACACACACACACAGAGACACACACGCACACACACGCACACACACACACACGCACACACAGAGACACACGCACACTCACAGACAAACACGCACACACACAAACACACACAGAGACACGCACACAGACACACACACACAGACACACACACACACAGACACACACACACACACACACACACACAGACCTTGTCATTTCTGTTCTCGTCCAGGTGAGTCACAGGTATTTAAAGGGACAGTTCGGTGTGCTTGGCGAGCTTCCTGTTTAAACCTCTACTGTCTTCAAATGATCTTAAACTGTTGCAATAAAATATAACCATCAGTCTCCTCGCCATAATCCGAGTGGACGCGTTCCCTACAGACCCAAACAGCTGATAAGTGCGCTGGAGCCGGAGGAACAATCTGTGGTGTGAGTGTGAGCAGTAGATCCATAACTTTCTGACGTTGAAGTTGAGTGCACCGTTCCACCTCCGTTTTCCTTAAAGGGGAGGAGCCTAGCGGCTGATACACTTATAGACAAATACCTCATACATCCACACTTCAAAGAGAAAGAACTGTCCCTTTAAGAAGAGGAGGTTCATATAAATATGTGTGAAGGTTTTGGATTGTCTCGTAAAGAAAAAATCAAAGAGAAATCAGATGAAACAAAGCAAAGCAGGAGGAGCTGTCCCGACCCCGACCCCGACCCCGACCGTCAGGACAAACAGATGCAGGCAGTTGGAGAAGTCAAACAGGAGCAGATAGAAAAGCTGCCTTTTATTTCAGTTCAGAGGCAAAGTGTCCCGAGTCCACTCGGAGCAGGCCGGAGCTTCTCTGTCTCCATTGGAGCGTTTTCAGTCACATGTTCATTCATGGTTGAGTGCCCCCCCCCCTTCCTCCTCCGTCACTTCCTGTCTGATTTATTTGGATCAAACGAAGGCACTCGTGTGTTTTGGTAAAGACGCTTTCAGAGAGACGGCGATGATCTCAAAAGGAAACCGACCGTTTCCAAACTGCAGAGACCTCAGAGAGGCGTGTCACACACGCACCCACACCCACACGTCACACACACACTCATGTCACACACAAGTCACACACGCGCACTCACACACTCATGTCACACACACACACACACACACACACACACGTCACACTCGTGTCACACACACACACACACGCGCACTCACACACACACACACTCATGTCACACACGTCTCACACACACACACACACACACTCATGTCACACTCGTGTCACACACACACACACACACACACGTCACACACGCGCACACACACTCATGTCACACACGTCTCACACACACACACACACACACACTCACGTCACACACGCGCACTCACACACACACACACACACACACACACTCGTGTGTGTCACATGAAGTTGTTGTTGTTGGCCGTCTGCTGGGCGTACCACTGCTGCCTCTGCTGGCGAGCCTCGACCTCGGACAGCAGCGCCTGGCGGTACGCCTCATACGACTTGACGATGTGTTCGAGTTCCTTCATGAAAAGCAGCTTCAGCATCCCCTGATACGTGTCCAAGTCGGCCAGCTGGAACAGCTCCCACTTCAGGATGTGGTCGTACCTGAGGCAGAAGCACACCTGGGGTCAGCATCACTGGGTAAACTGGTTACACTGGGATGTTTACTTTGGTTGTACTGGGATGTTTACTAGGATGTCATGTGACTCACATAGAATGCTTCATGAATAACCTTGGCTTAAACATGACTACATCATAACACAGAACAGCGCCACCCCATAAATCCTGTCTGCAGGACGAGACGGGAGGACGCCCTGACCTTTATGTTTGATGGGAAACTGATGAATAACAAAGTCGCTGTTAGTCTATAGAGCATATTAAGTCTCTTACTTGAGCGGGGCCCGGGCGTACACCTGCAGCCAGTCTGGGATCTCTGCCGTGTGGTACGGGTTGGCTGGGACCAGAACAGGCTGGTTCCTCTCTGCAGGCCGCGGCTGATAGGTGACAGGAGGCGGTAACGGAGGAGGCTGATCATAGCGAGGCACGCTGCAGCACACAGAGGTCATTTTAAATAAATCAATTATTCAAACGACTTCATTATCCCACTACAGGAGGTCGGATCGTCTCCATAGAGATACAGAGAAGGAATCATACAAGGAGCTCAAATAAAGACCCTGACAGGGTTCATGTATAACGAAACATTAAATAAATATATAACGTGTCTCCAGCTGTGACTCACCTGGGAGCACAGGGGTGGCGGTACTGAGCCCTCTTGTTGATGTGATCCACGTAGTAGACCCCAAACTCAGCAGACTCCACCTTCTCCCAGCCTGGAGGGAGCCCCTCCCTCTCCAGAGGGTGGCTCCAGTGCGTGGTGTTGGTGTTGTGGTCGATGTAGTATTTCCTGCCTCGGATGGTCCAGTCCACGGTCCAGCCGGCAGGAAGTGGGACGTCCTCTCCCGTCAGATTGGAGAGGTTCCCGAGGGACTTGGCCTGGATTCGACCGATGCCTGATGGGGAAACAAACATCAGAGACGTGGACTAAATGCCGCGGAGCAGCTGGCTGCTCTCAGGCCGCTGGGACTGAAGAAATATTCTTCTTAAAGCTCAGTAGAGAGCGTTAGGTTTCTTCTCACAGCAGGAACGTTGGATCTTTACGTTGTTAATTAATCTGCTGTGTGACGCACGGTGACCGTGTAAACATGTTCCAGCATTATAAGTGTCAGAGGGGGGGTCAGGGGGAGGGTGGCAGGGTCCGAAATTAACACCCGCCAATTTCACACACACAGACACATACGCACAAACACACACACACAGACACAATCACACAGGTGATAAAAAAGTGTTAAGAAAAGAGATGACTGAGCATTTTGTCACGTCTTCTCGTTTACTCGGCTGTAAACGGCGAGAAGAACAGTTCTTACCTGACGGCGGTCTGCTCGGAGCTGGGGGAGTGTGCTGACGTGGAAGTCTTTGGAAGTTGTGTTCATTGTGCTCGTAGTATCTATGGTCCTCAGGAAAGCGGTCCGGGACCCTCCTAGGCTGCCGCTGCTGGTTGTCAAAGTAAGGTTCAGAGGGGTAATAATAGCGGGCAGCGTCTCCGTTCTCAGACATGGGGCTCACGTCTGTGAGGAAGGACTGTGACGAGCCCCCGTATTCATTGGGTAGCTCTCCCAGACTGCGGGGCAGGTACGGTGGTGCTGACATGCGGTGGCTCTCTCTGCGGGCCACCTCATGAGGAGGCCTCTGCACGGGGGCACGGAGAAAGCTCTTGTTGCGGGACACCACGGGCTCCCGGCTTGGCGGCACAGTGTAGGCAGAGGGACCCACATCTGGCAGGGGGACCTCTGCTCGTCGGGGAATAGTCGGTCCATGACGGATGAATGAGGGCATAAGATCTGTAATCAGGTGAGCAGGACAGGTGCAACAATATCAGCCAACACTGTGTGTGCAGGAGTTATTCAAACAGCAGTTCAGTAAGTACACATCCTCAGGTACACTGCTGTGCACAGGTAACACGTACTCAAAAAGAAAACACATTTCTGCTTTCCTGCTTCTGTGACTTCATAATAAAACACTCAGCTGGTTTCTTTCTATGATTCTGTCCTGAGGTTAAAGTCTGTTTACCTGATTCCTCCTAATAACCTTCATCAAGTCAAGTTGACCAATCCATGAATAAAGTTCCTTCATAAGTGATCACGACGTGAACTCTCAGGTTAGTTCATTTCTTAACGTTATTTTATAAATGTGTCTGTGTAGACTTTTCTTTGGTCACTGTTCAGCTCGGGAGCAGACCACAACATAACACCCCTCAGTTTAAATAATGGGAGCCAACTACGGACAGATGTGACTGAAAGAAATCATCAAGAGACACGGAAATATAAAACCTATCACACAGTCACATCATGATTTCACATCTCACCAGAATATTTACATCTGTAAACTTTCCTCTGACGCTGCGGCTAACCTCAATTTAGCATTAAGCTAGCGATGCTTACTAAGTTACCAGGTAACAACTTGTGTGGTTACAGTAAAATACGTACTTAAATATTAGTTTTACACAGTTTGGACACGTAAATGTAACAGGATGTTCCCACAGATTCACTTTAATCTGTTTCCTTTCACCAACAGTAACTTTCTGCCACTTGAGCTAACTCTGCAGCTAACCCGAGCTAGCATGCTAACACTAGTTGCGCTTACTTCTGAGCAGCGGAGACGTCTCCTTCTTTACATACTTCCCGTGGACCTCGGCTGGTTTGGACGCTTCGTTTTTACTTTTCTTTCGTGAGAGCATAACTCAAAGCTCGGACAAGTCAACAGCACGACGCAGTAAAGTCATGTTCCGACCCCTCGACTCCGCAACCATCCCGGTCAGTGAGTAAAGAGAGGAGGGTCAACATGTTAGCTCCAGGTTAGCCGGCTAGCAGCTAGTCAGCCAGCTAACGGTGGCTAACGGATGAGTCGTTCCTCCGCTGGACCGGTCCGCTGTAAACACCGCTACACCTCCGCGCTGCAACCCCCCTGTGCAAAAGGTCCCCCCCTTTCTATAGTTTCCAGTGAAGACGCCCTTTATTCCAACACTCCATTTTCCCCTGAACACCCCATGCGCATCAACAACGCCCCCCTTCTGCACCTATCACTGACCTCTGACCCTTGTCCGTCTTGTCATCATAACTTCACCTCCGTGAAGCATCACACAGAGAAGACTGCTGCCCCCCTCCCCTCTTTACTTCATCATTTGAGTTTGTGTCCATGAGACTGTAAGTTCATGCCTGTTCTGGTTCTTGTGACCTTTAATGCTGCTGTTCTCTATTTCACGTTGAGAACACATTTAGACAACACTCTGTATTTCTCTCTCATTTCACACATTCACCGTTTGTTACTGATGTAGTTAATGCTGTTCAGGTCTATTTCATAATGCCTTCATGTTTCCTTATATCCTTTATATCGTCTGCTCTGTGTATGCAGTAAGGGACCGTCCCTCTATGTGCACTGCACAGACAGTCATTTGTTGATGCTCCCTCAAAGTTAGCAGGATTCATTTTCACTTTTTATCGTTTCAAGCATGGTTTGTTTATTTAATGAAATATTATCAGTGTTTCTATGTCATGTTTGTGGATTATTCATGCATATATTTAATGCTTGTTTTAGAAACCACACTTCACAATCATTGTGTTCAATAAATGAGAGAGTGTGTCAGACTGTCGTTCCATGTTCTTACCGGACAACCTGTGGCGTCTGCATATCCTGAAAACCAGATTAAAGGGTTAAAACATCACTGAGGTCTGCTATTGGAAACCATCGCCTCTTTTATACCCCCCCTCCCTAATTCTACGCCTAATAATCTTCAAGAGAGTACCTCAAGGTTTGGTTCTGGCCCACTTTTATTTACTATGTCAATCAATCTTTATTTGTATAGCGCCAATTCATAACACATTTTACCTGCAGACATTTTTATCTTCATTTATAAATCTGCTAAGATTCAGGACGACCTTTCCTCTCCTTAAACTGAACGATGAATCGCGACCTTTGCTCGTTGGACCCTAACCCTGTGCGATGAACAACCTGCAGTCTGATCCTAAACTGAAGAAGACGCAGTTTGAATGTTTTGAAATCCTTAGTCTAGAACTCACTCTGTTTAAACTGATTTGTTCTTTACTAATTATGTAATGTGTTCTTGGTCCGGTCTCCTTTAAAGATAAAACTGATCTCACTGGGACTAACCCGGAGAAATAAGGTTCAATCTATAATCACTAACCTTCTGACTCAGCGTTCAGAATCAAATGTGATCTCTGCAGGAACTCACTATCACTTCTGAAATCATTCAAATAATACGTGAAGACCAGAGACTGTAAATATGAAGGAGTGGTGCATGAAAGGGTTAAATAAACATTTTATTCAAGAACAATCAAAATTAAAAAAGAAACCAAACATTTAATGTGAAACAGAAACACGAGTCCGTCCTCCCGTTAGATCAGCTGACTCTCCTTCATTCATAACTTCACCGCCGCCTGACACGGGACTTCATCACCGCCGCCTGACACGGGACTTCATCACCGCCGCCTGACACGGGACTTCATCACCGCCGCCTGACACGGGACTTCATCTCATCGGTTTAAATAAAAACACAAACATTAAAGCTTCAGGTAGTGATGATTAAAGAGCAAGTACACCGAGGATCTCAATCTCTCGATCTCTCGAGCGAGCGAGGCGAGGACAACACACACAGACCAACACGCACGATAATGTCCGACCACAGAGACAAAGGAACGCTTGTTTCACTGTCGCTCTCCTCACAAAGGGAAATATAAAGTGCACGTAGGGTTGGCGAAAGGTTCGATCCTTCAGATCAAGTGTTTAAAAGTGATGGATTGTGATTTTATTGATCGATAGAATCAGGAAGAACGGAGACTTTAGAAAACCTGCATCAGTTTCCTCAGGTGTGAGGGTCCATCAGAGCCTGAAGTAAACTCGGGCTATGAAACGTGCGAGCGAGTCCATCCTAGACTTGACAACGTTTGGATTTGTGCATCCAATGATCCCAATGTTGCCAAAAACTACACATGAACCAACAATGGCTGTCAATTTCTATCTTTGTTGCCGTGGTAACAGGAATTGATGTTTGATGTTTAAGGGCATCATATCAAAGGTTAGATATTAAAATATTTACAACAGCTTGGGTTTAAAAAGATGTTTTCTTTACAGCCGGACGCTCAGAGTTCAGTCTTTACCCGTCCAAGTCAATGTTAGAAAAACACTGTAGCGTTGAATCCTTCCAGTTATGGCGTTAAAAAGGAGACACGGCTCTGCCACATGTTTAAAGAGGACTAAAGAGCCCAACTTGGCTCACTCTTGCTCCTGTGTAGTTCATGTTAATCCTCAGTAATGATACGGCAGTGAGGGAGCAGGGTTCAGGTCTCGTACAATCCTGTTCAGGCTGCAGATCTTCTCCTCCAGCAGGTAGTTCTTCTTCTCTGCGATCTTCTGTCGCTTCTCTGTCTTCTCCAGAGCTTTGAGCAGCTGAGAGTTCTCCACGTACAGGTCTGTGATCAACACGTCAGCTTTGCCGTTCTTCTGCAGCTGAAAGAGTCAGAGACAGGAAACAATGAGACAATGAAGGCCTAGACACGTCACGGCAGGAGACCATCACTGTCAGACGGGAGGAGGCGGGCAAGGCGTGGCGTAAAAACAACGGGGAAGTGGTGTACGAAGCAACAGAGTACCACGCAATGATAACAGTTTAAACCTTTCTATCAATGCTACGTGTAGTTGAACAGAATCTCAATCTGAACTAAAGAGTGGAGAAGAACATACTGGAGAACAGGAAACAGAATGCAGCAGGTTCATTAGAGCACGGAGATCGTAGCGGTGGCGTGGTTTCTGTTGCCGTTGTGTTCTCACATAGAATATGTTGCTGTGTTTTACTTTAACCCGTCTATGTTGCCATGACAACTCTTCAGGTGACTTATAAGATTCAGTGTGTTAAAACTTGACGACACGTCTCCTCCCCTCTGAATCCTTGCTGTGCACGCTGATCTGACACGTCGCACACCTACTGTGTATTAGCGGGGCGGCAGTAGCTCAGTCTGTAGGGACATGGTTTGGGAACCGAAGCTCAAGTCCTGATGTGGACTAAATATGGAAGTTGACCTGGTAGCTGGAGAGGGGCCAGGGCACCTCTCCCTAGCACCGCTGAAGTGCCCTTGGCACTAGCAGCCTCGCTCTGACACTCTCCACTAACGCGACAGATCCTGTTGGTGTGTGAGGACGTCTCTCAACGAGTGAAGCAGAGTTTCCCTCAAGGATTCATAAAGTTTATAACATCTTTAAAAAAGTGAACAATCGCCACTATCATCGATTTTATTATCAGAGTCATAAAATATCGACCGATAAATGATCTGAACCAATAGATCATGTCAGCGCTGTCACTGACCTGGTCTCGGAGCGGACTGAAACCACGTGGACTGACCTGGTCTCGGACCGGACTGAAACCACGTGGACTGACCTGGTCTCGGACCGGACTGAAACCACGTGGACTGACCTGGTCTCGGACCGGACTGAAACCACGTGGACTGACCTGGTCTCGGAGCGGACTGAAACCACGTGGACTGACCTGGTCTCGGCGCTGACTGAAACCACGCGGACTGACCTGGTCTCGGAGCGGACTGAAACATTGTGGACTGACCTGGTCTTGGCGCTGACTGAAACCACGCGGACTGACCTGGTCTCGGAGCGGACTGAAACATTGTGGACTGACCTGGTCTTGGCGCTGACTGAAACCACGCGGACTGAAACATTGTGGACTGACCTGGTCTCGGAGCTGACTGAAACCACGCGGACTGACCTGGTCTCGGAACGGACTGAAACATTGTGGACTGACCTGGTCTCTGACCGGACTGAAACATTGTGGACTGACCTGGTCTCTGACCGGACTGAAACATTGTGGACTGACCTGGTCTCTGACCGGACTGAAACATTGTGGACTGACCTGGTCTCGGAGCGGACTGAAACATTGTGGACTGACCTGGTCTCTGAGCTGACTGAAACCACGCGGACTGACCTGGTCTCGGAACGGACTGAAACATTGTGGACTGACCTGGTCTCTGACCGGACTGAAACATTGTGGACTGACCTGGTCTCTGACCGGACTGAAACATTGTGGACTGACCTGGTCTCTGACCGGACTGAAACATTGTGGACTGACCTGGTCTCTGACCGGACTGAAACATTGTGGACTGACCTGGTCTCGGAGCGGACTGAAACATTGTGGACTGACCTGGTCTTGGCGCTGACTGAAACCACGCGGACTGAAACATTGTGGACTGACCTGGTCTCGTAGCTGAAACACCTTCTCTCTGAGCAGCAGTTTGACGTTTCGCAGCGACAGCTCGACTTCCCTCATGCGCTCCTCCATGTTCTTCATCTTCCTCTCCCTCTCATCCTGCTGACAACACAGTGAGCCACATCAGCAACGAGCTGCAGACAGAGGAGCATTTTTATTCTGAGCGACCTCCGAGCAGGGGAGAATAGAAAACACGACACGCCTCTTTAAATGAGCTTTATTAGATCTTTATTTCTGAGACCAGGACAAATTCTAACTAAATAAATAAATTATAAATAGGTAGAAAATGATGCGTCTACAAATAATAATTTAATACATAAATAAACACTTAAAGGTTGTCAACATGATTACAGGAGTCCATCTGATAATGATCGATGAAATCAAAGTACAGAAACTTTCAAAAATGAGGAGAGGAATAAAAACACCAAACATTATAAATCACACAAATCAGCGTTTGTGTTTATTTTCGATCGTGTGCCGGCTCAGCGTTAGTTTGTAATATTTATAATTGATCCAATATCAGGTGTTTAGGACATCTTCGTTGCCATGGTAACAAACAAGTACGATATTTGATTGTTAATAGAATCATGTGACGACCCAAAAGCTTATTAAAATAAATAAATCAAATAAAGTGTAAACATGGTGCAGATCTTCATGTGACCCTGACTGGACTCTGTGACATCAGCTGATCATTCTGGATTCATTCACGCCATTGTTCAAAAAAAGGCTCAGGAGGTTGATGGCGCTCAGCTCGCCTTAAATTAAAGGAGAAGTCTCCTCAGTTTAAAGGAGGAGTCTCCTCAGTTTAAAGGAGTCAGTTTAAAGGAGGAGTCAGTTTAAAGGAGGAGCCTCCTCAGTTTAAAGGAGTTGGTTTAAAGGAGGAGTCAGTTTAAAGGAGGAGCCTCCTCAGTTTAAAGGAGGAGCCAGTTTAAAGGAGGAGTCTCCTCAGTTTAAAGGAGGAGTCAGTTTAAAGGAGGAGTCAGTTTAAAGGAAGAGTCTCCTCAGTTTAAAGGAGTCAGTTTAAAGGAGGAGTCAGTTTAAAGGAGGAGTCAGTTTAAAGGAGGAGCCAGTTTAAAGGAGGAGTCTCCTCAGTTTAAAGGAGGAGTCAGTTTAAAGGAGGAGCCAGTTTAAAGGAGGAGTCTCCTCAGTTTAAAGGAGGAGTCAGTTTAAAGGAGGAGTCAGTTTAAAGGAGGAGTCTCCTCAGTTTAAAGGAGGAGTCAGTTTAAAGGAGGAGTCAGTTTAAAGGAGGAGACTGATCCTCTGAGGATCAACGTATAGACCCTGTTTTACACAAAGATGCATGATAAGAAGTGCAGAACACAACAATGTAAAAACATTCACCCTGTACGACACTTAAATCCTGTATTCAAGCTTTAGAAACACTGAAAGCTCATTGTTTAAAGTCTAATCCCGGGGCTCCGGATAGCCAAGCGGTTATGTTGGGCGCCCCATGTATGCAGGCTATAGTCCGCATTGCAGCAGCCGTGGGTTTGAATCCAACCTCAGCCCTTTGCGGTGTGTTGTCCCCTACTCTCTCTCCTCCCAACATGTCCCATCTCTCTTCAGCTGTCCTCTAAAAAAGGCCCCAAATATATCTAAAAAGAAAATCTAATCCCATGGGGTTAATCTCAGGAGCTGTTTCTGTGTTTGCTGCCACCTAGCAGCAGACAAATGCAATCACACTTTGGTGCCTGTGAATCAGGCATGCTTTCAGTTCATGATCTCCTTTAAGGATGCAGAAAAGACCAAAGTCAGAGTCTGGCTCCAGTCCAGCAGAGGACCGAGACAGAAGAAAGAGCAAGGACCAGGACAAATGCCGGTGTTAGAGTCCACCGATCCGCCGGTAGCTGTCTGCATGTGCCGCCCGCTGCTCCGCCATCGGCCCCTGGAGAGAGAAAGGCAGGAACACTTCACCACGGCGCCACCTTCCTCTTCTTCTAATCTACGACAGCTAGAGAGGTTGGCTCAGTGAGCAGGCCGTCACAGAGGTTCAACAACCAAACGTGTTCACATTGATTAATAATGCTAACCCTCACATTGTTATATGTCTGACAGAGTATTTTTGTGAACCTCCGTTAACTTACTCATCTATTTTAATTTAAAGGTTAAACATCTAGGGATGCAAAATATTCCCTTAAACTCAGTCTGTATAAAACGTACGTAGTCTCAGTGACTTCACACAGCGTTCAGATATGTTTAGGGACGTTCAGGTATATTCAGGTTGTCAGGTACATTCAGGGACGTTCAGGTAAGTTCGGGGAAGTTCAAGTTTGTCCAGGTATTTTCAGGTACGTTTAGGGACGTTCAGGAACGTTCTGGGTTGACAGTGACGTTCAGGTACGCACATGGACATTCGGTCACGTTTAGGTACTTTCAGGGACATTCAGGGAAATTCTGCGTCATTCAGGTACGGTACACTTCCTTGGCTCACAAGAGGTAACCGGTTAGTCCTTGAGCAGTGTGATCGCAGGCTGTGCCGGCCAGCGGGGGGGATGGGGAAGGGGGGGGCCAATCGTGCTTTAGCATGGCACGGTACAGATTGCCAGTGTGATCGCACCCTTAAGGTTTAGTTTGTTATAGAGGTGATCGTTGTTTCTGTCCACATGGTGAAACACTGACTGATAGATATAACCACCCACAGGACCAGACCACTGTTACCACGACAACGCTGTCATAGAAAACAACATAAAGACTCTGAGTGACACACACACACACACAGCCCACACACACACACCCACACACACACACACACACACACACACACACACACACACACACACACACACACACACACAACACACACACACACACACACACACACACACACACACACACAGAGGAGGGGATGAGGACGGACTGGTACTCAGGTGGATCTCAGGTGGATCTGTGACACACACACAGGCTCCCTCAGAGGTCATAGAAGTACAAGGATAAAAACTAAACCATGTTTCTATATTCACAGGAAACAGCAGTCAGGGAGGTCTCAGGTGTTTCTGTACCTGCGGGTTGTCTGGGTCTTCAGCTCGATGCTGCCCCCTGGGGATCCTGTGTGGAGACGGAGGCAGTAGTCCCACCAACTGAGCCTGAAAAGACTGAACAATGCAGAACGATAAGAGGCTGCAAATATATTGACATACAGTTGCAAGAAAAAGTATGTGAACCCTTTGGAATGACCTGATTTCTGCATAAATTGGTCATAAAATGTGTTCTGATCTTCATCTAAGTCACAACAATAGACAAACACAGTCTGCTTTAACTAATACCACACCAACAATTATATGTTTTCATGTTTTTATTGAACACAACATGTAAACATTCACAGTGCAGGGTGGAAAAAGTATGTGAACCCCTATGCTAATGACTTCTCCAAGAGCTAATTGGAGTCAGGAGTCAGTCAACCTGGAGTCCAATCAATGAGATGAGATTGGAGGTGTTGGTTAAAGCTGCCCTGCCCTATAAAAAACACACACCAGTTTTGAGTTTACTATTCTCAAGAAGCATTGCCTGATGTGAACCATGCCTCGCACAAAAGAGCTCTCAGAAGACCTTCGATTAAGAATTGTTGACTTGCATAAAGCTGGAAAGGGTTAAAAAAGTATCTCTAAAAGCCTCGGATGTTCATCAGTCCACGGTAAGACAAACTGTCTATAAATGGAGAAAGTTCAGCAGTGTTGCTACTCTCCCTAGAAGTGGCCGTCCTGTAAAGATGACTGCAAGAGCACAGCGCAGAATGCTCAGTGAGGTGAAGAAGAATCCTAGAGTGTCAGCTAAAGACTTACAGAAATCTCTGGCACATGCTAACATCTGTGTTGACAAATCTATGATACGTAAAACGCTAAACAAGAATGGAGTTCATGGGAGGACACCACGGAGGAAGCCACTGCTGTCCAAAAAAAACATTGCTGCACGTTTGAAGTTTGCAAAAGATCACCTGGATGTTCCACAGCACTACTGGCAAAACATCCTGTGGACAGAAACCAAAGTTGAGTTGTTTGGAAGGAACACACAACACTATGTGTGGAGAAAAAAAGGCACAGCACACCAACATCAAAATCTCATCCCAACTGTGAAGTATGGTGGAGGGGGCATCATGGTTTGGGGCTGCTTTGCTGCCTCAGGGCCTGGACAGATCGCTATCATCGACGGAAAAATGAATTCCCAAGTTTATCAAGACATTTTGCAGGAAAACTTAAGGCCATCTGTCCACCAATTGAAGCTCAACAGAAGATGGGTGATGCAACAGGACAGCGACCCAAAGCACAAAAGTAAATCAACAACAGAATGGCTTCAACAGAAGAAAATACGCCTTCTGGAGTGGCCCAGTCAGAGTCCTGACCTCAACCCGATTGAGATGCTGTGGCATGACCTCAAGAGAGCGATTCACACCAGACATCCCAAGAATATTGCTGAACTGAAAAAGTTTTGTAAAGAGGAATGGTCCAAAATTCCTCCTGACCGTTGTGCAGGTCTGATCTGCAACTACAGGAAACGTTTGGTTGAGGTTATTGCTGCCAAAAGAGGGTCAACCAGTTATTAAATCCAAGGGTTCACATACTTTTTCCACCCTGCACTGTGAATGTTTACATGTTGTGTTCAATAAAAACATGAAAACATATAATTGTTGGTGTGGTATTAGTTAAAGCAGACTGTGTTTGTCTATTGTTGTGACTTAGATGAAGATCAGAACACATTTTATGACCAATTTATGCAGAAATCAGGTCATTCCAAAGGGTTCACATACTTTTTCTTGCAACTGTATATATTTTTATAAATACATCTTAACACACGAGTCATTGAGCCTTCAACTCCAACATGTCTGCAGGGCCATCACCTCGTAGTCATGGTTACCATCTAAAAGCTTCAGTCATGTTTTAACCCCGAGCTGCCATGAGCAAAAGAGAGAGAGCAATGTTTAAATTGTATAAATATGTTGGCAATAATAAACGTTGCCAACATATCTGTATAATTTAAACTTTGTGCAGGAGACGCCAAAAACAAGAAAGAACACTTTTTAAAATGAAATCATGTTACTCCCCCTCGAAGAGTCCTGAACCACATTCATTTTATCAGACAGGCGAGGACGAGGAGGAGACAGGCGAGGAAGAGGAGGAGACAGGCGAGGAAGAGGAGGAGACAGGCGAGGACGAGGAGGAGACAGGCGAGGAAGAGGAGGAGACAGGCGAGGACGAGGAGGAGACAGGCGAGGAAGAGGAGGAGACAGGCGAGGACGAGGAGGAGACAGGCGAGGAAGAGGAGGAGACAGGCGAGGACGAGGAGGAGACAGGCGAGGACGAGGAGGAGACAGGCGAGGAAGAGGAGGAGACAGGCGAGGAAGAGGAGGAGACAGGCGAGGAAGAGGAGGAGACAGGCGAGGACGAGGAGGAGACAGGCGAGGAAGAGGAGGAGACAGGCGAGGACGAGGAGGAGACAGGCGAGGAAGAGGAGGAGACAGGCGAGGACGAGGAGGAGACAGGCGAGGAAGAGGAGGAGACAGGCGAGGACGAGGAGGAGACAGGCGAGGAAGAGGAGGAGACAGGCGAGGAAGAGGAGACAGGCGAGGACGAGGAGGAGACAGGCGAGGAAGAGGAGACAGGCGAGGAAGAGGAGGAGACAGGCGAGGACGAGGAGGAGACAGGCGAGGAAGAGGAGGAGACAGGCGAGGACGAGGAGGAGACAGGCGAGGAAGAGGAGGAGACAGGCGAGGACGAGGAGGAGACAGGCGAGGAAGAGGAGGAGACAGGCGAGGACGAGGAGGAGACAGGCGAGGAAGAGGAGGAGACAGGCGAGGACGAGGAGGAGACAGGCGAGGAAGAGGAGGAGACAGGCGAGGACGAGGAGGAGACAGGCGAGGAAGAGGAGGAGACAGGCGAGGACGAGGAGGAGACAGGCGAGGAAGAGGAGGAGACAGGCGAGGACGAGGAGGAGACAGGCGAGGAAGAGGAGGAGACAGGCGAGGAAGAGGAGACAGGCGAGGACGAGGAGGAGACAGGCGAGGAAGAGGAGACAGGCGAGGAAGAGGAGGAGACAGGCGAGGACGAGGAGGAGACAGGCGAGGAAGAGGAGGAGACAGGCGAGGACGAGGAGGAGACAGGCGAGGAAGAGGAGGAGACAGGCGAGGAAGAGGAGGAGACAGGCGAGGAAGAGGAGGAGACAGGCGAGGACGAGGAGGAGACAGGCGAGGAAGAGGAGGAGACAGGCGAGGAAGAGGAGACAGGCGAGGACGAGGAGGAGACAGGCGAGGAAGAGGAGACAGGCGAGGAAGAGGAGACAGGTGAGGAAGAGGAGGAGACAGGTGAGGAAGAGAAGGAGACAGGTGAGGAAGAGGAGGAGACAGGTGAGGACGAGGAGGAGACAGGCGAGGAAGAGGAGGAGACAGGCGAGGACGAGGAGGAGACAGGCGAGGAAGAGGAGACAGGCCAGGACGAGGAGACAGGTGAGGAAGAGGAGGAGACAGGCGAGGAAGAGGAGACAGGCGAGGACGAGGAGGAGACAGGCGAGGAAGAGGAGACAGGCGAGGAAGAGGAGACAGGTGAGGAAGAGGAGGAGACAGGTGAGGAAGAGGAGACAGGTGAGGAAGAGAAGGAGACAGGTGAGGAAGAGGAGGAGACAGGTGAGGAAGAGGAGGAGACAGGTGAGGAAGAGGAGGAGACAGGTGAGGAAGAGGAGACAGACGAGGAAGAGGAGGAGACAGGCGAGGAAGAGGAGGAGACAGGTGAGGAAGAGGAGACAGGCGAGGAAGAGGAGGAGACAGGCGAGGAAGAGGAGACAGGTGAGGAAGAGGAGACAGGCGAGGAAGAGGAGGAGACAGGTGAGGAAGAGGAGACAGGCGAGGAAGAGGAGACAGACGAGGAAGAGGAGACCTTGTTGACATCATTCAGAGTTTACCTCCATCAGCTGTGAAGACATTCGAGTCATTTGAGCTCGGAGCTCCTCGTTCTCCTGTTGAAGACTTTCCACGTCTGCATGACCACGAGACGCCTCACAGCCCTGAAACCAGAACAGACCGGTCTGAGCAACAACAGGAGCAACAAGCAACAACAGGGGCAACATGACCAACATGAACAACATGAGCAACATGAGCAACATGAGCAACATGAGCAACATGAACAACATGAGCATGAGCAACATGAGCAACATGAGCAACATGAACAACATGAGCAACATGAGCAACATGAACAACATGAGCAACATGAGCAACATGAACATGAGCAACATGAGCAACATGAACAACATGAGCAACATGAACAACATGAGCAACATGAGCAACATGAACAACATGAGCAACATGAGCAACATGAGCAACATGAACAACATGAACATGAGCAACATGAGCAACATGAACAACATGAGCAACATGAACAACATGAGCAACATGAACAACATGAGCAACATGAGCAACATGAACAACAGGAGGCAGACTGACTCTGTACCTTGTTGAGCTCCCTCTGAGCCTCCAGCTCCCGCCTCAGAGTGGCGTTCTCCTGCTCCAAGGCCGTCAGCAGCGCAGACGATTGGCTCTGCTGTCTGTTCTGCTTCAGGTACTTGATGGTGGCATTGAGCTGATGGATCTGCACACGTTCAGACAGAGGGGTCAGAGATCAGGAACAAGGGGAGGAGAAATGTTAGTGGTTAGACAAATGGTTACAGCGCCGGCCTATCAGTGTGAACACAGAGCTCAGAACAACAAACCCTGAGGGAGTTTGACTTCACACTCTTTAAGAAGTCATTACAAAATATTCACACAGGATACATTTGATAAACGAGTTTTGTCGACTGGACCTCAAGAGGAGAAGAAATCTTCTTTAAATGTTTAATAGAAAACCATCATTTCTGATGCATTCAAGGAGGTCAGGAAATCTAAACGCTGATTGGCATTGTAACAGATTTGTTGCTCAGGTTTGAATGTTGGATGTAGAACAGGTCGTCAGCTGCTCTGATGTGCGGATATCTGATCGAGTCACAAAGTCATTCATTCTGTTTCAGCCGTTTTCTCTCCACACTGACACCAACGCCTGCTGATACGTGATTGGTCAGTTCTACTACTGGACTATAAACAGGAACCAGAACCCTTTCAAAATGTAAGTCTGGTCCTGTCACATGTATCTCTGGAATCAGACCATATAGATCAGGATGAGCTATAGTCCTGGTCCTGGTCTCACCTTCTCTCTGGACTGCAGCAGGTCTCCTCTGATGTCGTGAACTTCGGCCTGAAGCCGCTCGTTCTCCCTCCTCAGCAGCAGCTGGTCCTGCTCCATCTGACGACACACCTCGTCTCTGTACAGCTTTGTGTTCTGGAGGCCGCTCGAGTGCAGGCTCAGCTCCAAAACATGGTTCTGTGATCAACACAGAGAGAATCAGGTCGTCATTGGAAACGTCATTGTGTCAGATCTTCTTTTCAGTTTCGTTGTGAATTTTAAAGCTCATCTTTAAAGACTTCTTTGAACTTCTGTTTTGGATTTGCTGACATCAATTAGTCAGCCTGCAGCAGTAAAAAGTATTGTCTGCATGTAATCCTTGGGGCCCAACATGTCAGATCACAGGATGTGCCCTCAAAGATAACATCCCTGACAGGCTGAGATATTTGAAAGAGTCTGACGTCTTTACTCAGCAGCCTCTACCATCAGTGAGTGAATGTGTATGAATGGATGAGTTAATACTGATGGTCTCTTTACTCAGCAGTCTCTACCATCAGTGTGTGAATGTGTATGAATGGATGAGTTAATACTGATGGACTCTTTACTCAGCAGCCTCTACCATCAGTGAGTGAATGTGTATGAATGGATGAGTTAATACTGATGGTCTCTTTACTCAGCAGTCTCTACCATCAGTGTGTGAATGTGTATGAATGGATGAGTTAATACTGATGGACTCTTTACTCAGCAGTCTCTACCATCAGTGTGTGAATGTGTATGAATGGATGAGTTAATACTGATGGTCTCTTTACTCAGCAGCCTCTACCATCAGGGTGTGAATGTGTATGAATGGATGAGTTAATACTGATGGTCTCTTTACTCAGCAGCCTCTACCATCAGTGTGTGAATGTGTATGAATGGATGAGTTAATACTGATGGACTCTTTACTCAGCAGTCTCTACCATCAGTGTGTGAATGTGTATGAATGGATGAGTTAATACTGATGGTCTCTTTACTCAGCAGCCTCTACCATCAGTGTGTGAATGTGTATGAATGGATGAGTTAATACTGATGGTCTCTTTACTCAGCAGCCTCTACCATCAGTGTGTGAATGTGTATGAATGGATGAGTTAATACTGATGGTCTCTTTACTCAGCAGCCTCTACCATCAGTGTGTGAATGTGTATGAATGGATGAGTTAATACTGATGGTCTCTTTACTCAGCAGCCTCTACCATCAGGGTGTGAATGTGTATGAATGGATGAGTTAATACTGATGGTCTCTTTACTCAGCAGCCTCTACCATCAGTGTGTGAATGTGTATGAATGGATGAGTTAATACTGATGGTCTCTTTACTCAGCAGCCTCTACCATCAGTGTGTGAATGTGTATGAATGGATGAGTTAATACTGATGGTCTCTTTACTCAGCAGCCTCTACCATCAGTGTGTGAATGTGTATGAATGGATGAGTTAATACTGATGGTCTCTTTACTCAGCAGTCTCTACCATCAGTGTGTGAATGTGTATGAATGGATGAGTTAATACTGATGGTCTCTTTACTCAGCAGCCTCTACCATCAGTGTGTGAATGTGTATGAATGGATGAGTTAATACTGATGGTCTCTTTACTCAGCAGCCTCTACCATCAGTGTGTGAATGTGTATGAATGGATGAGTTAATACTGATGGTCTCTTTACTCAGCAGCCTCTACCATCAGTGTGTGAATGTGTATGAATGGATGAGTTAATACTGATGGTCTCTTTACTCAGCAGCCTCTACCATCAGGGTGTGAATGTGTATGAATGGATGAGTTAATACTGATGGTCTCTTTACTCAGCAGCCTCTACCATCAGTGAGTGAATGTGTATGAATGGATGAGTTAATACTGATGGTCTCTTTACTCAGCAGCCTCTACCATCAGTGCGTGAATGTGTATGAATGGATGAGTTAATACTGATGGTCTCTTTACTCAGCAGCCTCTACCATCAGTGTGTGAATGTGTATGAATGGATGAGTTAATACTGATGGTCTCTTTACTCAGCAGCCTCTACCATCAATGTGTGAATGTGTATGAATGGATGAGTTAATACTGATGGACTCTTTACTCAGCAGCCTCTACCATCAGTGTGTGAATGTGTATGAATGGATGAGTTAATACTGATGGTCTCTTTACTCAGCAGCCTCTACCATCAGTGTGTGAATGTGTATGAATGGATGAGTTAATACTGATGGTCTCTTTACTCAGCAGTCTCTACCATCAGTGTGTGAATGTGTATGAATGGATGAGTTAATACTGATGGACTCTTTACTCAGCAGCCTCTACCATCAGTGAGTGAATGTGTATGAATGGATGAGTTAATACTGATGGACTCTTTACTCAGCAGCCTCTACCATCAGTGAGTGAATGTGTATGAATGGATGAGTTAATACTGATGGACTCTTTACTCAGCAGCCTCTACCATCAGTATAAATTGATGAGTTAGGTACAGTACACCTGTGAGCTGTGACCTCAATACCTAAAGTATTGTATCGTATTGTATTGTATTGACCTCCAGGCTAAGGGGTATGGTCCATGTGTCCATGGTGTGGTGCTCACCTTTTCTCTGAGCTCAGACAGCTGCTCTGACAGCTGGACATTCCTCTCCTCAAGCTTTGCAGCGTCCCCCAGAGCTGTGGTCAGCTCAGCCTCGAGAGCAGACACACACGCTGTAAGCTAACACAAAACAACCATGATTAACTACCCTCTACGACCAGACGGTCACACCATGACGGCCATCAGTCATCAAATTGTGTTTACCTTGTTCTGGTCCTCGTCCTTCAGCAGCTCAGCCGGCTGCTGTCGGAGAGTCTCCATGTCCACGGTGTTTTGGGCGTTTTTCTTTGACAGCATCCCGTTCTCGTCCTCCAGCTGCTGGCTCTGCAGACGCAGCTCGCTGATCTGCAGGACAAGACGACTATCATTATACGAGTATCACAGCTTTCCTCCAGAGAATGAAAAGTTGTCTCGTCTGTACACGTCTTCAGTGTGGACGGAAAGATCAGGGTTAGGGTGACAACATGTTTGACCACCTTTAGCTAAATTCTAATGAAACGCCATCCTCCAATCCTGCTGCGTTCTCACATCAGCTCACTCTGACTTTCTGAAGAATAAATACGAGGAGGCTGGAGGAGAAACTCTGGATAAAGTCTAAGAGAAACATTCAGCTGTTAGGGTCTCAGAGTCTCAGGTGGATCCTCAGAGTCTCAGGTGGAATCTCAGAGTCTCAGGTGGATCCTCAGAGTCTCAGGTGGAATCTCAGAGTCTCAGGTGGATCCTCAGAGTCTCAGGTGGAATCTCAGAGTCTCAGGTGGATCCTCAGAGTCTCAGGTGGAATCTCAGAGTCTCAGGTGGAATCTCAGGGTCTTAGGGAGAGCCTCAGGAGGACTCTCCTTATTTTTTAAATTATTTTTTCTGTCATTGTATGTTTTTTCCAGGGGCAGAGCATAATTAAATGTAGTTGCACCAGAGCTAGCACATTGCTTGTTAGCATCTGTTGTCCCTGTGCAGGTAGACAAATAAAACAGGAAGTAGATGCAGGCTTAAGAAGATTAGCTAGGTTTACATTAAACCTGCATCAACATGTAAACACTGCTGTTAGCATGTTAGCTTTTAGCTCATAGCAGAACTTAGCCAAAGTACAGCCTCACACAGCTGCCAGCATGACTGAAACCCGACAGAAACCTCGGGCTTTCCAAATGAAGCCAATGCAGAAGTGCAAAAACACTGCAGTTCCTCAAGTGTCCACTAGAGGCTGTCTGCTTACACCCTATAATAAACATGTTTACAGTCTGTAACACACACTGTACGAGGTACATTTTGTATAACTCATCTGATTCATGATATTAAGTGTTAGATTTACACATAATTAGGGGCGTGGCCTATTTGAATGACAGGTGGGTGTGTTGCAGCTGTTTGTCAGGAGGTTTAAGCCCCCCCCTCCTTTCTGCCCTGCCTCTCTGACTGTTTCTAGATTGATCTAACGAGAGGTAGAGTAAGTATTTCCTCCATCACTCAGCTTCATAACTTCTGTTCAGAAACACTGATGACATCACTGAGACTCCGCCCACAGTTCATACAGACTTTAACCTTGTCTTAGTGACCTTATACTTCACCTGTTTCTTAAGGTTCTCTGCCGCCCTCTGAGCTGCCATCTTCCCTTTTTTTAAGTGCTCCAACTTTTGTCTGAAATCGAACAGAAATAGAAAATGTCATGAAATAAAAAGCAGACAATGTGAGAGTTTGTGAGGTTGCGTTGCTCCTACATCAGCTCGTCCTGGGCCTCTTTCAGGTCCTCTTCCTTCAGCGTGGCGATCTTCTTCCTGAGGACGAAGTTTTCTTCAGTCAGACGGCTGGTCTCAGATCTGCAGACAGAACACTAGATCAGAACTACAAAGAAAAGCATTTGTGGAGGAAACACACTGATGAGTCAGCTGATAGAGTCAAAGCATCTTATTCTACGATTCACACATGAACGTTCCTCGTGTATCTACAGCAGCACCACACAGACAGGACGCATCACTACACGGGTTCAGGATCCTTTACGATGAGTCCGGGACAAAAAGACGACCAGGTTTCAGGAATCACAGCAGCACAGGGACAGAGACTTGGATGGGCAGGACTCGGAGGGAGGGACGGAATATGGGACTCGGAGGGACAGAGGCACAGAGGGACAGGACTCGGAGGGGGTGGGATCACAGTGTTTCTCCACGTTACCTCTGCGTCTGTGTTGTTTGGTTTAATGTCTGAGAGCTGCCCTGGAGCTCTGTGATGGCTCGGCGGAGTATGCTGTTCTGCTCCTCAAACTCCTCACAGCATCCCTCGAGATCTTCGTCCAGCAGAGACTCGTCAGCCAGGGTCTTGGGCGCTCCAGCTTCCGGGCCTTCGGCTGACAGACTCTTCCTGTGCCTCTCCATCTCAGCGAACAACTCAGAGAGCTTATTGTTCTCCTCCCGCATCCTGCCGATCTCATCCACCAGAGCCAGCTGATCCTGGAGCTCAGGGAAGAGACTCATCCTGCTCTCCAGGCTCCACACTCTCTTCTCCAGCTCCACGTTCTGCTCCTTCAGTTTGGAGTTTTCACACAAGCAGTCTTCATATCTGATCTGCAGGTCAGTCATCTTCAAGGCCTTGATCTCCAGCTCTTTCACATGCTCCATTAACAGCAGCATCTTCACTTTCAGGCCATAGTTCTCCTCCAGTATCTGTTGGCCATTTTTCATCTTTTCACTGTTGTGAGCCAGAAGATTCTCCAGCAGCTCCGTCTTCTGTTGAAGCAGAGAAATCTTCTCCAGCAGGAGGACGTTTTCCTCGGTGGCCGTGTTGTACGAAGCCTGTAGTCTCACCAGAGAACGTTCCCTCTCCTCACAGTCACCTCCTTCATCCAGACTGTCCACAGCGTCACATGCACGGTCATCCTCAGAGTCAGAAACATGTCCAGCTGCTTCTCTGTTGCTGTGAGACTTCTCTTGATAACGACCGACCTCAGAATCCACCACACACATTTTATCTGCATCAGCTGTGTCCTCCAGCCCAGCGGGATCCTCCTCCTCACACGACTCGAGAGCCTCTTTGATCTGAGCATCTTCATCAGCATCTGAACCACGGACCTCCTGAGGAGAAGACACCTCCTCCAACTCCTCCGAAGGGTTTTTATCCAGAACTTGTGAATCCAGGTCAGGGTGATCCCTCGATGTCTCCGTGTCTTCTCCTTCTATAACATGTTCTGCGTAAGTCAAAGCCCGTCTTAGCTTCAAGTCTCTCACTCTCTTTTGGAGACCATGTCTTTCTGCCACCAGCTCCTCTCTCTCCTTCTCGTGGTTTCTCTGAAGCATTGACGTGCGTTCTTGTAGCTCCTTCCTCTCGACCTCGAAGTCCAACGTGGCCTGTTCGAGCAGCATTTCCATCTCCTCCATCCGTAACTTCCAATCGTCGCGCTCATGCAGCAGATCCATCCGCTCGGTGATCTGCCTCTCAGACATGCACAGCAGCTGGTTGTATTTAGTCTGAAGCTGGGCCTGGTTGCTCAGATGTTCTTCCCTCTCGTGTTTAAAGTCGTCCACTGTTTGGTTGAGAAGGAGCTCGATGTCGCAGGCTTTCTTCTCAGACTGAGCCAGAAGCTCGTCTTTGGTCTTCAGGCTCTCCTGCAGACGGTTATGGAGGTTGTTGAGCTGCATGCTCAGCTCGATCTCTTTGGTCTGAGCCATGCTGATGAAGTCCAGCAGCTCGTTCTGCAGCTGCTGGTTTTTCCTGACCAGTTCTTCCATCTCCTGTTGATGAACAGCCTGCAGCTCTTGGCGTTCTCTGATCCACTCTTGATGGCCGCTCTCCCTCTCATCCACCAGTCGCCTGTGCTCCTCGGCCTCCTGTAACTGGGCTTCCCACAGGAGCTTCTGTTGGGCGTTGCTGTTGGAGAGAGCCTTCAGCTCCTTTTGGTAGTGCTGTTCCAGTTTCACAACATCAGCCTGGAAACGCTTTTCCACCGACTCCTGGTCACCTGAGAAACGATCTTCTACTTCTTTGATTCTCAGTGTGAAGCTGCTCTGGATTTCCCTCCTGCACATGATTAGTATTTTACAATAATTGTTTATTATTAGTATCATTCTTTTATTTCATCAACAGTCTGAGCTCGTCATCGTGAAACACACGCTCAGATAACACCTTATACTGACCACACTGACGATACCGATGACCACAACACCGATGTTGACACTGACGAGTTCTCGGAGAGAAGAAAGGTTGAAACCGTCTTCTTGTGTGATGATTTCTATCGTGTTCATTAAAGTCTACAACAGTCAGGGCACAATCACACTGGCAATCTGTACTGTGCCGTGCTCAAGCATGATTGCCCCCCCTTCCCCATTCCCCCCGCTGGCCTGCACTCACACTGCTCCAGGACAAACTGGTCAGAGCACGGTGACCTCTTCTACATAACGTCGTAATACAGCACATGCCTAGCTTTAAGTTATTAAGAAGTGTGCTCAGTTTACAAAAAAAAGAGACGCGCAGTCGAGTCCATGTCTGAACAACACGGAGAACATTTGTGATTTATTTTGAGTCATGTTAGTCAGATACAGCCATAAAACTCTGGATGTCTCCATAATGAAGGCTGTCAGCGTTGTGTACCCGCGTGCTTGTGCTCGTGTATGAAGTGTCCCGTGCCGAAGGACACCTCTCCGAAGTGTGCCAAAGCCAAGGAAGTGTACCGTGCCTGAGCTTAGGCTTTAAACGCACCATGATGACCTCATGATGGAAAGAAGATGGGAAAAGTGGCGCTGAAGCCTCGTCTCCGTCGTTATGTTTCCCAGCATAACTTGTAATACCCAGTAAATGGTGATGAATTTTCAATCAGGTGGCGTGCTGTGTGTGATGGTGGCGTCTGCACTCGTGGTAATGACGGCGCGTGTGTCAGCAGTTTACTGTGGTTTATTGGTTGCACTGGTGTATAAGACACAGCTCACTCTTCCAATGAAGTAACAGGTATTTAAAGTGCGTCTTATATACCAGCTTTGAGGCTGCTTACTTTTCAGTACGGTCAGTTTGGTAACTGAACTCGACATTTATTCGGTGTGTTTTAAAAGACGTTTGTGTGCACAGAAGTTTTCTTCCCGCTCTGAGAATACGTCTACATGAAGTTCTGTCTGTGTGTGATGGAAATCTCTTTTGTTTTACATCGGTTGTGTTTCATATCAAAGTGGTGCTGACAGATGTAATAAGCGCCCGAGTGAGGTCAGATATTAGAAACAGGAAGTCTCACCTCTCCTGGACGATGTCTTCTCGTAGTTTCTCCAGCGTGCTGCTCAGAGCCTCCCTCTCCTCGCTGTGTTTGGCCATCAGCTCCTTCACGACCTCTCGGTGGCTCTCCTCTAGAAGAGCCCTCTCTTCTGATATCAACACTTCCAGCCTCTTCTCCTCCTCCTCCTTCTCTCTCTCCAGCTGCTCCCTCTCCTCATTCAGCCTCTTCTGGAGCCTCGCTTTGAAGTCTTCCTCCAGCTGCTCTCTCTGCTTCTCCCACTCCTCCTTCAGCTGCTCCTCCCTCTCCTTAAACTGCTCCTCCTGGAGCTGGTTTCGTTGGCTCTCCCACTGCTCCCTGAGCGTGGCCTCCTTCTCCTCCTGCTCCCTGACCAGCCTCAACATCTCCTCCTCTAACAGCACCTGCAGCGCCTCGTTGTTGTGCTCGTCCAGCTGAGCCTTCTCTCTTTGCCACTGCTCCGTCAGGCTCTGCACAACCTCCTCACGCTCATCCTCAAACCTCCTCTTCACCTCCTCTACTCTGGCCTTCAGTTCCTCCTCGTGGCTCTGCTGCAGCAGATTCTTCTCTGTCTGATAATCCTCGAACAGTCTCTTCTCTAACTCTGCCTTCTCTTTCTGCACTTTCTGTCTCTCCTCTCTCAGTCTGCCTTCATAGAGCTCCACGTGCTCCTCCTCCAGTCTCCTGATCTCCTCAGCATGCTGTCTCCTCAGCTCCTTCATGTCTCTGACCAACTTTTTATCACTCTCCGCCTGCTGAGTCTTCAGCTGCTCCTCCAGGTGAGCACTGTGGGCGTGGGCCTCCAGCAGCTGTTGTCTGAGATGTCTCACCTCCTCCTCCTGCAGGTCCTCCAGCTCCTTCCTCTCCTCGGCCTGCGTCTGCTCCAGAGACGTCCGCTCCTGATGGGCCTGCTGCAGCCGGCTCTGGAGCTCCTGAGCCTGGACCTGAAAACAATCCGTCTCCTCCCTCAGAGCCTGAACCTCCTGTTGGTGCTTCAGCGCTAAGGCGGCCTTCTGCTCGTCGTGCGTGGCCCTCTGCTTCTCTAC
This sequence comes from Tautogolabrus adspersus, assembly GCA_020745685.1. NCBI lineage: Eukaryota > Metazoa > Chordata > Actinopteri > Labriformes > Labridae > Tautogolabrus > Tautogolabrus adspersus. The sequence goes on from CM036552.1 coordinate 26,945,103, forward strand.
CATCTGATCGAACTCATTGATCTGTTGATGCAAAGAATGTAAAGAAGGACTGAAGAAGAAGAAAACTTTGGAAAATGTTTGAACTTTAAGAGTAAAGATTGTTGTTGTTTAAGAACTATAAACATATATATGACGTTAGCTCGCCCTCGCACAGAGACAAGTGATGAAATCAGAACAGCTGGGCGGAGATCAGATGGGGACTAAGGTCAGCTGGAGGTGTGTGTGAAACTGCGCACTCTAGTGGATGCATTGTTTAATGTCCATCCCAACAAAAATAAAATTAAAACTGCAAGCGGTGATGAAGGGCCTGAAGCACCCGTGTGAATGTCGGCAGTGCAACAGCGAGATGTGGCCAAGCAGCAGGCCTTAAAGTTTGATTCGTTTAACAGTCCCAGTAGTGGCAAGTTCAAACAGGCGCACTTTGAGGATCACTGAATATTTAAATGCAGAATGGTTCAGGATAAAAACACACTTAGACTCTCAGGAAAAACATACAGATTTCATGAGTCATACTCAACAGTAAGTGTGACAAGCAGCTAAGCTACACTCATGACCATCATAGCTAAAGTACCTTAAAACCTTTCAAACACGTGTAAAACACACACTGACACAGACTTAAGGATGCCGTTAGCTTCTACCTGCTATAAAATAATATAATGACCACATGTATGTGATTTGTGACATTTACTCACCTGTAAATAACAGAGAAATAACGAGAGCAGCCAGGCTGCAGACACACAGTCTTGCTGGCTTCTGCCAGTCTGAAGACAAGGGCTACCAATCACACTAAGCTTTCTCACTTGGAGTTTTGTGGAACAAATTGGAAATACACTCTAAATTAAAATATTTCAATCATGGATAGTCACCACAAGATGGCAGCATTGCTTTAATTTTAGACCTAAAATATTTCGACATGTATGTGTTGAAGGGCAAGCCCTGTATAATGTAGCCCAGAAAACTTTGAAACTACCTTGACTTTAGAGCGTTATTAACCCCTCTTCCTGACATGATAGCATGTCATGTTTGGTACCATTGGATGCAGTATTTATACCCTAACCCTAACCCTGGAGTTTCATTAGATACCTGTATATCCCCTCTAGCTTCAAAATTGATGAATTGTATGAGAGTTACAGCCACACCACGGTTTATGGCTATGTGATTTGTGGACTTCCTGTTGGATTTCGAGCATGGGTGCAAGAGGGTTTTTTGTTGGTGTTGGCAAGATGGATATGCATAGAAAAATTCAGAATTGTAGGTTCAACGTGCCGCCGGGGCTGAGTGTTTGAAATATTGTAGGGGGCGCCACTGAGGCATTAAGCCACGCCCACTAATTTAAACGATATCAAATCTTTGACTCTACCACCAAGATTATATGTATGAAGTTCAGCGAGTGAACGACTATGTTAAGCCCGTGAAAAAACTACTTCCTGTTTGATGGCGAACGATACGTCCGTAGAACGACAGCGTTGGACGTAGGCGTTTGAGCTTGAAAGTCTTGTATGGCCAAGGTGTTAGCATGGTCCACAACAATTTTGAGGGGGAATTGAGCTACTGTGCAGCAATGGCTAGTGGTAATTGAAAAGTAGTGACTTCCTGTTGTCAACAGGTGGCGCTGTGACTTATCAAAACATTCAATCATGGATATGTTCAGGGCAGGCTATATATCATGCATGAATGTGTTGGTTATGGTTGGAGACTCCCCATTAGAGTTATAAGCATTTAATTTTTTGGCAATTTGCCAAAACGGACGTTAAACTTTAAACGGACGCCACGGCCACGCCCTTTGACAAAATAACGTGCAGCACACAATTTAATATGTTGAACATGTCTAGAACACAGTAACACTGAGTTTACGTCTTTCGGACGAATTCCTTCAAATAGGTATCCTCTAAACCAGGGGTGCCCGACCTTTTTTGAACCAAGATCTACTTTTAAAGTCGCCAGTCTGCAGAGATCTACCAGTCCACATAGGGAGCCGTAACCATTACAGACCGCCTTCAAACACGTTTAATACCACACAACAGAAAATACAACAATAAATACATTTACTGACACACTTTCTCTTTTCTTACTCTAATCTTAGGGTTTATTTTAATATTACATTTGTATTTATATCAAATGTGTTTTTCCCTCTAAATTATTTTAGTTTCTGCATCAAACCTTTAATCTGCTCAGTTTATCCACGCATGCTCACAGACACATACACAACGACTACGCCTCACGTGTTGAAGAGTTCTACTCGATGTTCCGTTATTTAAAGGAGTTCAGAGCAGCATCAGCAGCAAGCAGCTGTACATTAACATTATTAAAACTGAAGCATGAGAAGCTTCAGTTTTGATTGGAGTAAGGTGCATTTAAAGAGAGGTGTACGGACAGAGGACCTTATCTCTCTCTCTCTCTCTGAAGCTGATGTGATTCTGCTCTCTTGGTTTAGTCTTATTTCTCCGCAGGAGTCGAGAGGGAATTTGTTTTTTAACGGGAGTTTTGCTCGTCACGGCTCTGTTCCCCGCGCGCCTGCAGTCTCACATGCGCGCTCTCTCTCTCCCCTGCTCTCTCTCTCTCTCTCTGTCACTCGCACTCTCTCTCTCTCTTGTTCTCTCGCAGCAATTTTATGAATAAATTGTATTTTATAGTGACTAAACATCTCGCGATTGACTGAGAATCAGTCCGCGGTCTACTTGTTGATCGCAATCGACTGGTTGGGCACCCCTGCTGTAAACGGTCGAAAATCGCGTTTTTTTACTTTCAAAAAGTCCTAGTGGACTTCCTGTTGACATTTCACCCAAACACCTTAGACTTTTTTGTAGGTCATGGCATGATTAACATGGAAAAAAATTGTCATTTGTGTAGTCAAAAAAACCAACTCAAAAGGGGGCGCCGTTGAGCCATTTTGCGAATTTTTTTAACGAAAATACGAAAATATTAAATTTTGGTGAGTTCACGTTCAGGCCGTCAAAAATGGCTGCAAAGAGGAGGAACAATAAAAAGGAGGAGAAGAAAAATAATCATTAAGGTTCCAAGAGGGTCCCACGCACTTGTCAGTGCTTCAGGCCCTAATGAAATGAACGCAGATTTACGTCTTGTTGGTTTGCTGTTAGCACGGCTGCTACATGGACCTCACTGCTCTTTTCTGCTCCAGTTCTATCACATCACAGTAAAACCCTAACGCCTGCACCTAACCCTGCAGGTTTCTTCTTCTCCACTCACCTTCCTCCCCAGCTGGTTTCGTAAATCCTCCATCTCCTGAAGGTGCTGCTCCTTCAGCTGCTCCAACATCATCTCCGCCTCCAGGCTCATGCTGAACGGCTGAACATCCTCTGAGCCGATTCCTGCAAAGAGTTCAACTCAGAGTTCAACTCAGAGATCAACGAGTCTCTGGAGGATGTCTGTTTACTGATGTGTGTGTGTGTGTGTGCGTGTGTGCGTGTGCGTGTGCACATCCATCACACCCACCTGGATCAGACTCCATGCCCGGGCTCTTATTCTCCAGCTCCTCAGAGAGAGTTTTGTGTCCGGGCTGCAGAACTCGGCCGAGGCCGTGAAACTCCTGCAGCTCTGACTGCAGCTCGTCGATGCGATCCTGCAGCTCCTGACAACAACAAATAGCGATACACATCAAACATGACCTCTTTCCTTTGTCAGTGTTTCAGTTCTTCATCATAAAGACACAGTTACCCTGCACTGAGCCTCGTAGCTGCTGCGTAGCTGTTTAATACGTTCCTCTTGCAGGAAGAGGTCTGCACTTCCAGGGTCCAAGTCTCCAAACTACAGGAAGTGAAGAAATAAAAGGTGAGGAGTTTGTGTTCACAGAAAGCATGAAACAAAACCAAAGACACAAAGATTACAGATCTGGACACAAAGGTCAGAGGTGAAATGTCCGATGTCTCTGTGGGTAGACGTTCAGGTTTCTCACCCTCTCTTTTATAATGTTGTCCAAACTGGTCTGCAGTTTGCTGATCTGGATCTGAGCCTCCTCCAGTTTCTCCATGCTGTCCAGCAGCTCCATCTCCAGACGTCTGTTCTCCTACAATCAAAGACTGATTAGGGTTTGTTCTTTAGATGAGATGAAGTGACTCAATCAGCTCCAGTTAATGTGAGTGTAGCTTCAGCTGCATCGTCATGATGTGACAGCTTGAACATGACACACAGACCTCGATCAAACAGGTGAGCATGCTCAGTGAGAAACACATCTGAAAGCACACACTTCTGTTTGGTACCTTGACAGAGATGGAGAGGTGATCTCTGAGAAAACATTCATCCTCTCTGATCTTCTCCACCTCCGCCTCCAGCTCCTCGCGCTGCAGGCCAGCCTGCTGCTGCATCAGGTCCATCTCCTTGGTCAGCTTCGACCGGACGGCCGCCAGCTTCTCTCTGTGCTCCTGCTCCAGCTTCCTGTGGGAAGACGAGGCAGATGGCAGCAGATTACAGTCATGGTTTTATGTTCAGTAACAGTGGTTCAGACTCATGGACGTGTCTGGACGTGCTGACGTACTACGGTGAGCGTATTGCATCACTTCCTGTTCTGCTGCCACTGTGCTGATCGATAGAGCTAAAGCTTAATTGTTTAACTTGTATAGTTTCTTACAACAGTTGTTTCTAAATCACTGCACACTTAGACAAACAGAAGTAATCAACACGCACTCTTGCTCTCTAGCGACTTATCTGCTGAACAGTTTTGTTTATTTTAACTACCCACTCTTAGTCTAGCTTAGCATTTAGCTTAACCTACGATGGCTTCTTTTCCTGCCTCTCCCTCTCCTGCTCTCTCCTGCTCTGTGTGTCAGATGTTTAGTTACTCCTCGTCCTCCTTTACTGGTAATGGTTTATGTATTAAATGTAGTTTATTCATAGCTCTGGAGGCGAGGGTATCTGAGTTAGAGAGCCGGCTCCGCACTTTTGAGTCACAGCCACAGCTATCGTACGCAGCATTAGTTAGCCAGCCACCTGTAGTCGGTGCGGGCCGACATAGCTTAACATCCCCCCCGGTAGCTCCCGAGCAGCCGGGAGGCAGTGGCTGGGTTACTGTCCGAGGGAAGCATAGTCATAAAACGAAGCACACGGTTCACCACCAACCACTTCACGTTTCAAACTAATTTTCCCCACTCAGCGACACAAAGAGACAAAAACTCTGATAATCGGAGACTCCATAATCAGAAACGTGAAGTTAGCGAAGTCAGCGGGCATAGTTACTAGGTGTATACCCGGGGCCAGAGCGGGCGACATCACATCTCACTTAAAGCTGCTGACAAAGACTAAACGTAGATTTGATACTATTGTAATTCATGTCGGCACTAATGACTCCCGACTACGCCAGTCGGAAATCACTAAGGTTAATGTGGAGTCGGTGTGTAGTTTTGCAGGGACGATGTCGGACTCCGTAGTTTTCTCTGGCCCCCTCCCAAACTTGACCAGTGATGACATGTATAGCCGCATGTCTTCACTCAACCGCTGGCTGTCGAGGTGGTGTCCAGCTAACGGTGTGGGCTTCATAGATAACTGGCAGTCTTTTTGGGGAAAACCTGGTCTGCTAGCTAGAGACGGCATCCATCCTACTTTGGACGGTGCAGCTCTATTATCTAGAAACGTAGCAGAGTTTATTAGTCTCAAACCTTGACAACAACTTATCAGAGTTCAGACCAGGAGGCAGAGCTGCAGTCTTACACGCTTCTCTGCGCTTCCTTTAGATCAGTTTACCTGCCACTATAGCTGTAATTATGACTGTAAATCTAACTGTAGCTCTACTTAGAACTGTAATTCTACTTTTACTATAGATGCTGTGTCTGTTTCCCGGCCCAGACCCGTCGTTATAAGCAATTCAAACATAAATAAAAAAGGCGTAAATCATAAAAATGTAATTAAAGTTAAAACTACGAATACGATTTTGCAAAAAAATCAGACAATTAAAAGCGGACTATTAAACATTAGATCCTTAGCATCTAAATCTCTTTTAGTAAATGATCTGATATCAGAACATCGTATTGATCTACTTTAACAGAAACCTGGCTGTCTCAGGATGAATATGTTAGTTTAAATGAATCCACCCCTCCCAGTCATTTTAATACTCATATACCTCGAGACACTGGCCGAGGTGGTGGAGTAGCAGCTATTTTTAATTCTAGTCTTGTAATGAACCCTCAACCAAAGCTGAATGATACTTCTTTTGAAAGCCTTGCTCTCAGTCTTTCACACCCAGTCTCTAGAACCTTTCAGCCAGTTCTAGTTGTTGTAGTTTACCGCCCTCCTGGCCCGTATTCTGAACTTCTATCAAACGTAGTCCTTAGCAGTGATAGAATCATTGTTGTAGGTGACTTCAGTATCCATGTGGATGTTGCTAATGATAGCCTTAGCACAGCCTTCATGTCATTATTAGACTCTATTGGTTTCACCCAGGGTGTAAACAAACCTACTCATCGTTTTAACCACACCCTGGACCTTGTTCTAGCTTATGGCATTGAAATTAAAAACTTGACAGTTTTCATAGAAAACCCTCTTCTATCAGATCATTTCTTAATAACTTTTGACTTTCTCTTACCAGCATTAACTCGTCCTAATAAAAATGTGCTCTCTAGAAGTGTATCTGATAGCGCTGTAGCTAAATGTAAGGAAGCTATTTCAGCTGCTTTTGATTCAGTACCATGCTCTAACCCAGTTCAAACTCTTATAATAACTTTAGTCCCTCTCAGCTGGATCACTTTGTTGATAGTGCGGTGGATTCGCTGAGAGTTACTCTTGATTCAATCGCCCCCCTAAAACAGAAGGTTATCAAACGACAGAGACTAGCTCCATGGTACAACTCAGAAACCCGTACTCTAAAACTAACGTCGCGTAAATTTGAAAGAGTGTGGCGCTCCACCAAAACGGATGAATCTCGTTTAATATGGCAAGATAGTCATAATATATATATGAAAGCTTTACGTCATGCTCGAACTGCCTATTACTCGTCTCTAATAGAAGAAAATAAAAACAATCCTAGATACCTTTTCAGCACTGTAGCCAGGCTGACAGAGAGTCAGAGCTCCATTGAGCCATGTATTCCTTTAGCCCTCAGCAGTAATGATTTCATGAGCTTTTTTAACCATCAAATATTAAACATTAGAGACTAAATTAGTAACCTACCTTTACCCGGTGCAGATACCTCCGATACGTCAGAAACAGTTCTGAAACCTGATTTTAACCTCGACTGTTTTTCTCCTATTCACCTTTCGGAACTAAACTCAATTATTTCTGCGTCTAAACCGTCAACCTGTCTCTTAGACCCGATCCCGACTAAGCTGTTTAAGGAAGTCTTTCCTTTAGTTAGCAGCTCTATACTAGATATGATCAATATATCTTTAGTGGTAGGTTATGTACCACAGTCATTTAAAGTAGCCGTAATTAAACCGCTTCTTAAAAAGCCTACTCTTGATGCAGGAACTCTAGCTAACTATAGACCTATCTCTAACCTTCCTTTTATCTCAAAGATCCTGGAGAAAGTGGTAGCTAATCAGTTGTGTGACTGTCTCCATGACAACAGTTTATTTGAGGAGTTTCAGTCAGGATTTAGAGTCCACCATAGCACTGAGACTGCTCTAGTTAAAGTAACCAATGATCTTCTTCTAGCCTCAGACAGGGGACTTCTCTCTGTGCTCGTCCTGTTAGATCTTAGTGCTGCTTTGGACACGATTGACCATCAAATCCTGTTACAGAGACTAGAACAATGACTTGGAATTACAGGGACTGCTTTAAGCTGGTTTAAATCCTATTTATCAGACAGATCTCAGTTTGTACATGTTCATGATGAGTCCTCTATGCACACCAAAGTCAGCCATGGAGTGCCACAAGGATCAGTGCTTGGACCGATTCTCTTTACATTATATATGCTTCCTCTGGGTAATATTATGAGGAGACATTCAATAGATTTTCATTGTTATGCAGACGATACTCAGCTATACGTATCAATGAAGCCAGATGACACCAATCAGTTATGTACACTAGAAGCTTGTCTTAAGGACATTAGGACTTGGATGACCAGAAACTTTTTGTTGCTTAACTCAGACAAGACTGAAGTTATTGTGCTTGGACCTAAAAACCTCAGAGAGACTTTTTCTAATGATACAACTGCCCTTAATGGCATCAGCGTGGCATCTAGCACCACTGTTAGGAATCTAGGAGTTTTATTTGATCAAGATATGTCCTTTAACTCTCACATTAAACACATTTCAAGGACAGCTTATTTCCACCTTCGTAATATCTCTAAGATCAGGCAGATCCTGTCACGATGCAGAAAAACTAGTTCATGCATTTGTTACCTCCAGGTTGGATTACTGTAATTCTCTTTTATCAGGGTGCTCTGGTAAATCTCTAAAGACTCTTCAACTAGTCCAAAATGCTGCAGCTCGAGTACTGACTAGAACTAGGAAAAGGGACCACATTACTCCTGTATTGGCTTCTCTGCACTGGCTCCCTATAAAATCTAGAATAGAATTTAAAATCCTTCTTCTCACTTACAAAGCTCTAAATGGTCAGGCACCATCTTACCTTAAAGAGTTAATAGTGCCGTACTACCCGTCGAGAACGTTACGCTCCCAGAATGCACTACTAAGGTAGAGCCTTTAGTTATCTGGAATCATCTACCAGTCGGGGTCCGGGGGGCAGACACACTATGTACTTTCAAGAATAGACTTAAGACTTTTCTTTTTGATAAATCTTATAGTTATGGCTGGCACAGGTACAGACCAGCTCATAGTTATGCTGCTATAGGCCTAGACTACCGGGGGAACTGGCACCTTGAGCTCTTATCCCCTGCTCTCTCTCTCTCTGCATTCATATGACATTACTGCATGTCACTACCTTTAAATCCCAGTTACTAACCACATCTTCTTCTGGGAGCTCCTGAGCTCTCTTAGGCTCCACGGGATCATTGGTGGACGGCCTGCCAAAACAACCCTCCCCCCTCCCTTCGGGATCGTAGGTGGACGGCCTACCTGAACAACACCCCCCCCCCCCCTTTTTCCCTTGTTCCCTATCCCTCTTCCTGCATCTTATCCCATCTCCCCCTATCCCGTTCCAAGCCCGGTGCAGTCTAGGCTGTGAAGGCTGTTTGGTCTTGAGCCGGGGATCACGCCGAAGATTTCTACCTTTTAATAAGGAAGTTTTTTTCTGACCAATGTATCTTTTGCTGCTTTGCTAAAGTGCTCATGATGGATTAAGCTGGGTCCTTGTAATATAGCAATAAGTAAGGTCTTTGACCTGCTTTTTGTAACATAACAATGAGCATGGTCTTTTTACCTGCTCTTTGTAATATTAATAGACAAAGAGTCAGGTCTTTACCTGCTTCTTGTAAAGCGTCTTGAGATAACACTTGTTATGAATTGGCGCTATACAAATAAAGATTGATTGATTGATTGACTCAAAGGAAGAGAAACAGCATGATAGTGACTGTAAGAGCTGTGAGGAGTGGGCTGATAAAAAGTTCTACTAATGACGAGCTGCAGACGGAGCGAGGCAGACAGCTTTGGTATTTATTCATTCAGCTCTATATCTGTTTATTTACCCAGTCACTGCACAATAATCACTATAACTGTTCATTTATTCATTCACTGAACAACTATTGTCATTGATGCCTCCCGTAATAAAGTGACTTTTTCACTTTCCCGCTCTCAATCTTGCACAACCATATTTTCTTGGATGTCCATAACTATGAAGATGTTCTTACATATGGGACCAGATGTTGAAATGCTGCTGAACATGATTGCTGCAAACAAAGTTAGGTTGTGTTCTTTTCTATAATGACAAAGTGCTTATCATCTTCTAGTGTTCTATGAACTCTGGATCCTTCTCCCTGGATATCTCCATCTCGCAGGTGGAGTATTTGTATGACCCCCGGACAGGTATAACTACCGGACAGGTATACTACAGGGTTCATAGAACCGTGGTTACATTCATAACCGTTGTTCTATTTCACCCTTCCTGACGGCCAGAGGCAGTTCTTCTCACTGGATGACTCAGTACCCCGCCCAACGACTACGTCCAGTGGATGCGGGGTTGCCACATTTACTCTGTAGTTTCTTGTAAATGTGCTCTTGTGATGTGGAGACACTCCTGGTAGGGTGACACTTTACCCCAGATGGTAAGGCCTGGCCTGCCGCACCATAAGCATAGGTGATGGCTTCAACAATCCAGTAGGATAGGCGCTGTTTGGAGAGCCCACCCCTTTTTAGCACTACCATGACAGACAAGGGGATGTTCAAACCGCCGTATGCTGATGGTAGCTTCCACATAGGCCCTCAGGGCATGTACAAGACACTTCAGTCTTGTCTGTTCTTCCCCTTCTCCAAAGGTGGAGTCAAACTTTGCCAGCTGGATAGGCTGGTTGAGGTATGAGCATGTCAGTACCTTAGGAAGGAACGCTGTGTTAGGCCACAGAGTGACACCTGCGCCATCTGAGTTCCACGTCAAATTGGAGATACTAGACATGGCATTTATCTCTCCCACCCGTTTTGCTGTGGTAATGGCAAGGAGAAAAGCACTTTTGAGTGACAGCCACTTGAGCTCTGCCTGGTCAAAAAGTTCAAATGGAGGCACGAATAAGGCATCCAATACCAGGGGTAAGTACCAATCCAGTGTCCTTAGGGACTTTGGGGCGGTGCTGACTCAGGGCCCCCTTCAAGAAAGAAACACAAGCCTGTGGCCGTCTATAGTGTGGCCTTCAACTTCCAAATGCTGCTAGGAGATTGCTGCAGCATATACTTTTAAGGTCAAGGTCTAATTGTTTAAGAGTGGGTCTGCCCCATCAGTGGCCACACACACAGCTGAGGCAACAGGTGTGGGGATGCCAAACCTGACCCTCCAACTGAGACAAGAGGTCCTTCCTGCTGAGGGGGCCCACGATGCCATGCACCACCTCCGGGGGAAGCCACCACTCCCTGAGGAACCCTGAGTCCCAGCTGGACCACATTGGAGAGGAGAAGAGCAGTGTCTGGACTGCCAGGGAAAAGGAAGGTGCACAGATTAGCCAGTTGTCCAGGTAAGGCATAATCGTCATGCCCTGGGACTGCAGGGTCTAAAGGACCACAGCGACATACCGTGTGAACTAAACTAAAAGTGGCAGACCTAGAATGTGAAACGCGTGAACCATTCGTGGTGAGGCACAATGGGAATGTGAAAATAAGCGTCCTTCAGGTCTACTGATGTGAACCATTCCCCTGTGGAAGTCTGCTTTGCTCAGCATGTGGAATGGCAAGATTTTCAAAATCTTGTTAAGGCCTCTGAGGTCCAGGACAGGGGGAACCTTCCATTTTCCTTCTTTGCATGAAGACAAATGGCCGCCTGCGGCTTTTTCCTGATCGGTAATGATGGTCATTATCATCCGGCTGGAGACAGGGGGCCGGCGTTTGAGTTGGAGAATTAAACCCTTGGTTAATATGGCACCCGGGGGTCTGAAGCACATGCTGCCCAGTAGGTGAGTTGCTGCTGTGAGAAACAACCAACAGCCTTTGTGGGTCTTGGGAGTGCAACTGTTGGCCTCAAAGGTACAGGGCTGCTTAGAGGGCAGGCGAGCGGGATCACGATGGAAATGGACTGGCCTCGTTGTGATAAACTGAGGTGATACGCAGTCTCTGACTGTCGTTTGAACTGGTGGCCGGTCACAGACCTTGTAGGTATAAATATTTCGACCTGTGCTTGCGCCAGATGAAGATATCTAGTGAGAAGTACAGGAAGGCCGAAATAGAACCACCTCAGGAATAAGACATGGGGACAGGAGGAGACGGTCAAACATCATTCATCACGTCTCCTGTCACTGTAGTTCTCAGGCTCCTCCGTCTCTGATCACATGTTCACACAGGAAAAAAAAGAATAACTGGTGTCTGAGAGATTTCACCTGAGATTGAGGTTGTTCGTGTGCTCGATGGCAGAGTGATGCTCGTCCACCTCAGCGGCCAGCTGAGTTTTCTGTTTCTCAGCTTTCTCAAGGTCAGATCGGATTTTCTCCTTCTCCCTGAGCTCTCTGTCCACTTGCTCTCTGAGACAAAAACAAAGATGAACAGGAAACAAAGATCAAACAAAGATCAACAGGAAACACAGATCAACAGGAAACACAGATCAACAGGTGATAGACGACAGAAACATGATGACTCTGCAGGTTTTTATTCGACAGGTAGGTCAGGATGATCATAGATAATTAAAAAGTTAGAATATCTAGAATCCTAATAAAGTTCACAATACAGCAGGATTAGGGTAACCCTGCTGATAAAAAATACTCACAGCAAATATCTGATCTCAGCTTTGAAGCTCGCCAGCGCCGCCTGATGGATCCTGTTCTTGGTGACGAGCAGCTCATTCTCGAGCGCCATGGTAAGGTCACTCAAACTCAGTTTTTCATTGAGGCTGAAATTCAGAGCCTGAGATACAAAGTGAAACTTAATGTTTACTGAAAGTGTGAGATAATCTGCATCAGAGGAGACTTTCTGACCTGCTGAGCTCCGAGGGTTAAACGGAGCTCAGGGACGAAACACAGAATTAAAAGTCGTGTCCGTTACCTGCAGGATCTCAGCGCTGTTCTCTATTCCCTCTTCCATCCAGGCGTCCAGGACGTCCTCGACCGCAGTGAAGCCAGAGCCGTCATCGAGCGTGGAGAACAGACGCATTCCAATGGTGCTGCTCAGAGCAGAAGGAGTCGCTATTCTACGACCTCCCTCATCGAAGGGCTGCAGGGTCAGAAACCAGGAAACGGACATTCATCCCAACACACTTTATACCAGCTGTAAATATACCTTTATCACACTTTATATAAACACGTTATACAGGTGGTGTACCTGAGTGGAGTGGTGTCGTTTCAGCTGTCTGTAGGGCGTGGAGGCGGAAGGCGTCAGAGGTTTGTTTTGGTTTGTTACCATGGAAACAAACTGGTGAACATTCATCAGTCCGTCTGTGGTCAGATTTTGGAGAACATCCACATGGATCTGAAACACAAACATTTGTTTTCTGTAAAGAGGTTCAAGGTTTGGAGTCACTCCAGTAGGCCGACGCAGAACAGGCTGTAATAGCTGCAACCTAACCCTTCAGAGAAATGTTCCTGCTGTGACCATGTTCTCGATGTGACGATGTGACAATATACGTGATGTGACGATGTACCCCATGTGACGATGTGCAAGATGGCTACGAAATGTCACAATGTACTCCATGTGAAAATGTGACAATGTACCCCAAATGACGATGAAGCCGTTGTGACGATGTTCTTGATGGGACAATGCACCCAATGTGACGATGTACCTGATATGAAGATGAACCTGATGTGAAAATGCACCCAATGTGACTATGTACACGATGTGATGATGAACCAGATGTGACAATCTACTCGTTGTGACGATGTACCTGCGGTCACTGTGTGTCGTGAATGTCGGTCCTGTTCAGTCGTGAGTTCTGTTCAGTCGTGAGTTATGTTCAGTCGTGAGTTGTGTTCAGTCGTGGGTCGTGTTCAGTTATGTTCAGTCGTGAGTTGTGTTCAGTCGTGAGTTATGTTCAGTCGTGAGTTGTGTTCAGTCGTGAGTTATGTTCAGTCGTGAGTTGTGTTCAGTCGTGAGTTGTGTTCAGTCGTGTTTAGTTGTGAGTTGTGTTTAGTCGTGAGTCGTGTTCAGTCGTGAGTTGTGTTTAGTCGTGTTTAGTTGTGAGTTGTGTTCAGTCGTGAGTCGTGTTCAGTCGTGAGTTGTGTTTAGTCGTGTTTAGTTGTGAGTTGTGTTCAGTCGTGAGTCGTGTTCAGTCGTGAGTTGTGTTTAGTCGTGTTTAGTCGTGAGTTGTGTTCAGTCGTGAGTTGTGTTCAGTCGTGAGTTGTGTTCAGTCGTGAGTTGTGTTCAGTCGTGAGTCGTGTTCAGTCGTGAGTCGTGTTCAGTCGTGAGTCGTGTTCAGTCGTGAGTTGTGTTCAGTCGTGAGTCGTGTTCAGTCGTGAGTTGTGTTCAGTCGTGAGTCGTGTTCAGTCGTGAGTCGTGTTCAGTCGCGTTCAGTCGTGAGTTATGTTCAGTCTTGAGTCGTGAGTCGTGTTCAGTCGTGAGTTGTGTTTAGTCGTGTTTAGTCGTGAGTTGTGTTCAGTCGTGAGTCGTGTTCAGTCGTGAGTTGTGTTCAGTCGTGAGTCGTGTTCAGTCGTGAGTTGTGTTCAGTCGTGAGTTGTGTTCAGTCGTGAGTTGTGTTCAGTCGTGAGTTGTGTTCAGTCGTGAGTTGTGTTCAGTCGTGAGTCGTGTTCAGTCGTGAGTTGTGTTCAGTCGTGAGTCGTGTTTAGTCGTGAGTTGTGTTCAGTCGTGAGTCGTGTTTAGTCGTGAGTTGTGTTCAGTCGTGAGTTGTGTTCAGTCGTGAGTTGTGTTCAGTCGTGAGTTGTGTTCAGTCGTGAGTTGTGTTCAGTCGCGTTCAGTCGTGAGTTATGTTCAGTCGTGAGTCGTGTTCAGTCGTGTTTAGTTGTGAGTTGTGTTCAGATGTTTCAGTCGGAGTCATGTTCAGTCGTTTTCAGTCACGGGTTGTAAGTTGTGTTCAGTCGTGAGTCGTGTTCAGTCGTGGCGTGTATTCAAACTCTGTCATCAATTATGAGATCTAAGAAATAACCCGCCTCCTCTCACCTCCAAGCCCAGGTGTTCACAGAGAGCGAGCAGGTCGTTATGATCGGCACATCCGTCCCATGCTATCTCCAGCTCGCCGCACGCTTCACGCAGTCTATCCTCCAAACAGCTGGACAGAGGAACGCCAGCTCCTCGAGGCATGCTCGGCTCATCCGGGTTCCAGAGATGCATCTGACCTGCAGGAAAGCCGGCGTCATTTAGTGAGCTTATATCAAAACATACAACATACTGAACATATTTGACATATATCATATGAGTAGTCAGAAGACTAGAAAGCGCTATATAAGCTCAAGTCCATATATAACAAACAGACTATATCATAAATATAAAACACACAGACTGGGATTTACCTTCGGCCTCGTACTCCTCCGTGTTCGTTTCCTGAGCGATCCAGCGCTGTGACACAGAAACACAAACATTAAAGATCCCATATTATGCTCTTTTTGGGGTTCATATATCTAATGTATGTGCTACTAAAGTACGTTCACAATCGCTAATGTTCTAAAAAGTGTCTGTTTTCATGTACTGACGATCGATGCAGCCCGTCTCATCTGCCTGTGTTTGCAACGCTCTGAATCCCCCCGAGCAGGGTCCCCACGTGTGCCAAGTCTGACCTGATTGGTTGGCCGATCTGCTCTGTTGTAATTGGTCAGTCGTTCGGACAATTCTCGGAAATGTTACGCCCCTTTTACCATATTGGGAATGTAGCTAATGTGCAGCATGAGCTTGTGCTTGCTACAACGAGCCAATGGGCTTGGATCAGTGACATCATCGCAGTGTGATATCACACTGCCAATTTTCAACGAGGGGGGCTAGAACCGAGCGTGACATGCAGCTACTGCTACTGCTAACAGGAGGAGGTAGGAGAAGCCACGTTTCCGCGGACTTTGAATTTTTGCACATAGATGTGCCTAAACATGCACAAGACACCTGGAGAACACACTAAAGAGCATATACAACCAGAACAAGCAGAATATGGGACCTTTAAAATCACGGTCACACAAAAACTACAAACATGGAGTTTTAATGTGAGGATCTAAATAAAGACATATCCTGTAATCATCACTCATGGGACAATCAGCTGTTCATGAGTTTAAACGTGGCGTGAGTGTGAACGGGTCTGAGCATCTACAGCGCTCTAACAGGGACAAAGACACTGAGGAGCCAATCAGGAGCTGTGCTCTTACAGAAACAAGGCTCACAGACACAAACTGAGTTTATGTCTTTACTTTGATGTCGACTTTCTTTTAGGTCGACATGTAAGAATGAATCCCGTCTGTTAATGCTGAAGAAGTCAGAGAGAATGACTCTGAAGGGTTAAACTCTGACGGTGGGATCCTTAGTCAATGACTCTGAAGGGTTAAACTCTGACGGTGGGATCCTTAGTCAATGACTCTGAAGGGTTAAACTCTGACGGTGGGATCCTTAGTCAATGACTCTGAAGGGTTAAACTCTGACGGTGGGATCCTTAGTCAATGACACTGAAGGGTTAAACTCTGACGGTGGGATCCTTAGTCAATGACTCTGAAGGGTTAAACTCTGACGGTGGGATCCTTAGTCAATGACTCTGAAGGGTTAAACTCTGACGGTGGGATCCTTAGTCAATGACTCTGAAGGGTTAAACTCTGACGGTGGGATCCTTAGTCAATGACACTGAAGGGTTAAACTCTGACGGTGGGATCCTTAGTCAATGACTCTGAAGGGTTAAACTCTGACGGTGGGATCCTGTCAAAGTAGAAACAGACTCTTTTAGGGCGCAATCACACTAGGCAATCCGTACCATGCCTAAGCAAGCTTCACCCCTAAAGTCCAGTTCCTTTGACTAGTGAGTGCTCCATACGGGGGTCAGGCTCGGTACCCTAACCCTTGGCTCTGGCACGTTTCGGAGAGGTGTGCTTCAGCACGGTACAGTTCATGAACGGGCACAAGCACGCAGGTACACAACGTGGACAGCCTTCATTATGGAGAAATCTTTTGTATCTGACTAACATGACTCAAAATAAGACACACAGTCAGTAAAGTAGCGGTCATGTTCTCTGTGTTGTTCTCCGGTGAGCGGACGCGGACCCTACCGTCCCTTTTAGTCCGTCTGTGTTGTAAACTAAGCACGCTTCGTGATCACGTAAAGTTATGCATGTGTTGTATTACGATGTTATGTAAAATGACCAATATGCAATATGACCCTGAAGTATTAAAAACTGAGACCAGGATTAATTTATCCGAGTACCCGAGTGGATGGCTTTGAAAGTAGGCGGGGGTTTACATGGGACCCCATGTGCACTGATCCCCTCCCTTTGTTTGGGAGGCAAACAGTGAGGGAGTGAGGAACAGATGGGGGTCTGCCAGTGGCGTTCTGATGCATGGTGTATCGGCATCCAAAAGGGTGGGGGTGGTGGAGCTCATTGTTCCTCTGTCACAGTCCTTCACTCTCCTCCTCCTCCTCCTCACAGAGTCCCCTGACCCCTCCGCATCTGCTGCTCATCATAGCAGCCCATTATTGGCGATTACTGAGACAAGCTAAGTGTCTTCAGTGTGTTTGAGTGGGAGGAGCTTAGACAATTCTCAGAATATGAACACCTCCATCTGTGCACAAGCTGACGAGCTTCATTAACAGTTTGTCCTGATTCCGTCTGCTGCAGAACGACTAAGCTAACTTCTTACCTACTGAGTAAAGGCTGCAGAGGAGCAGGCTGTCAGGAGGCTCGCTGATGAGGTTACTTTAATAAACGACACCTGGTTCATCTCACAGGCCTGTCACACAGGAACGATTACGTCCAACGTTAAACTGTCTGCAGGAGATCAGCTGCTGATCATTAAAAACAATCTATCACTCCACATTAAGTGTCTCAAGACTTCTTGTTGCCGTGGTAACAAACAGGTATATGAAAGTTTACTTTTCTGGTATGGTGACATCACTAACTGAGTCAAACTGGAGCTGCAGATACTCAGGACGCAGCACAAATGTTTCAGCTAAACATCTGTATCGTCTGATATGTTGACAGACAAACCTGTGTGACGCTGTGTGATGCTGTATGATGCTGTATGACGCTGTGTGACGTGTGTGACACTGTGTGACGTGTGTAACGTTGTGTGTGACGCTGTGTGACGTTGTGTGACGTGTGTGATGCTGTATGACGCTGTGTGACGTGTATGACGCTGTGTATGACGCTGTGTATGACGCTGTGTGACGCTGTGTATGACGCTGTATGACGCTGTGTATGACGCTGTGTGACGCTGTGTAAGACGCTGTGTGACGCTGTGTGAGACGCTGTGTGATGCTGTATGATGCTGTATGACGCTGTGTGACGCTGTGTATGACGCTGTGTGACGCTGTGTATGACGCTGTGTGACGCTGTGTATGACGCTGTGTGACGCTGTGTATGACGCTGTATGACGCTGTGTATGACGCTGTGTGACGCTGTGTATGACGCTGTGTGACGCTGTGTATGACGCTGTATGACGCTGTGTATGACGCTGTGTGACGCTGTGTGAGACGCTGTGTGATGTTGTGTGTGATGCTGTGTGACGTGTATGACGCTGTGTGACGCTGTGTGACGCTGTGTATGACGCTGTGTGACGCTGTGTATGACGCTGTGTGACGCTGTGTGAGACGCTGTGTGATGCTGTATGATGCTGTATGACGCTGTGTGACGCTGTGTATGACGCTGTATGACGCTGTGTGAGACGCTGTGTGATGTTGTGTGTGATGCTGTGTGACGTGTATGACGCTGTGTGACGCTGTGTGACGCTGTGTATGACGCTGTGTGACGCTGTGTATGACGCTGTGTGACGCTGTGTGAGACGCTGTGTGATGCTGTATGATGCTGTATGACGCTGTGTGACGTGTGTAACGTTGTGTGTGACGCTGTGTGACGTGTGTGATGCTGTATGACGCTGTGTGACGTGTATGACGCTGTGTATGATGCTGTATGACGCTGTGTATGACGCTGTGTGATGTTGTGTGTGATGCTGTATGACGCTGTGTGACGTGTATGACGCTGTGTATGATGCTGTGTATGACGCTGTGTATGATGCTGTGTGAGACGCTGTGTATGACGCTGTGTGACGTGTATGACGCTGTGTATGATGCTGTATGACGCTGTGTGTGACGCTGTGTGAGACGCTGTGTGATGTTGTGTGTGATGCTGTATGACGCTGTGTGACGTGTATGACGCTGTGTATGACGCTGTGTGACGCTGTGTGAGACGCTGTGTGACGTTGTGTGTGATGCTGTGTGACGCTGTGTGTGACGCTGTGTGACGTGTGACAGTATGACGCTGTGTGATGTGTGTGACGTGTGTGATGTGTATGACGCTGTGTATGACGCTGTGTATGACGCTGTGTGTGACGCTGTGTGTGACGTTGTGTGTGACGCTGTGTGACGTTGTGTGTGACGCTGTGTGACGTTGTGTGTGACGCTGTGTGACGTTGTGTGTGATGTGTGTGACGTGTGTGATGTGTATGACGCTGTGTGACGCTGTGTGTGACGTTGTGTGTGACGCTGTGTGACCCTGTATGTGACGTTGTGTGACGTTGTGTGACGTTATGTGACGCTGTGTGACGCTGTGTATGACGCTGTGTGTGACGCTGTGTGACGCTGTATGACATTGTGTGTGACGCTGTGTGACGCTGTGACGCTGTGTGACATTTTGTGTGACGTTGTGTGACGCTATATGACATTGTGTGTGACGCTGTGTAACGCTGTGTGACCCTGTATGTGACGTTGTGTGACGCTGTGTGACATTGTGTGACGCTGTGTGACGTTGTGTGACGCTGTGTGACATTGTGTGACGCTGTGTGACATTGTGTGACGCTGTGTGACGTTGTGTGACGCTGTGTGACGTTGTGTGACGCTGTGTGACGTTGTGTGACATTGTGTGACGCTGTGTGACCCTATATGTGACGTTGTGTGACACTGTGTGACATTGTGTGACGCTGTGTGACGTTGTGTGACGCTGTGTGACGTTGTGTGACCCTGTATGTGACGTTGTGTGACGCTGTGTAACGCTGTGTGACCCTGTATGTGACGTTGTGTGACGCTGTGTGACATTGTGTGACGCTGTGTGACCCTATATGTGACGTTGTGTGACGTTGTGTGACATTGTGTGACGCTGTGTGACGTTGTGTGACGTTGTGTGACATTGTGTGACGCTGTGTGACCCTATATGTGACGTTGTGTGACGCTGTGTGACGTTGTGTGACATTGTGTGACGCTGTGTGACGTTGTGTGACGTTGTGTGACGCTGTGTGACGTTGTGTGACGCTGTGTGACGTTGTGTGACATTGTGTGACGCTGTGTGACCCTATATGTGACGTTGTGTGACGCTGTGTGACATTGTGTGACGCTGTGTGACGTTGTGTGACGCTGTGTGACGCTGTGTGACGTTGTGTGACGCTGTGTGACGTTGTGTGACGTTGTGTGACGCTGTGTGACGCTGTGTGACGTTGTGTGACGCTGTGTGACGCTGTGTGACGTTGTGTGACGCTGTGTGACGCTGTGTGACGTTGTGTGACGTTGTGTGACGCTGTGTGACGCTGTGTGACGCTGTGTGACGCTGTGTGACGTTGTGTGACGTTGTGTGACGCTGTGTGACGCTGTGTGACGCTGTGTGACGTTGTGTGACGTTGTGTGACGCTGTGTGACGCTGTGTGACGCTGTGTGACGCTGTGTGACGCTGTGTGACGTTGTGTGACATTGTGTGACGCTGTGTGACGTTGTGTGACATTGTGTGACGCTGTGTGACGTTGTGTGACGTTGTGTGACGTTATGTGACGCTGTGTGACGCTGTGTATGACGCTGTGTGTGACGCTGTGTGACGCTGTATGACATTGTGTGTGACGCTGTGTGACGCTGTGACGCTGTGTGACATTTTGTGTGACGTTGTGTGACGCTATATGACATTGTGTGTGACGCTGTGTAACGCTGTGTGACCCTGTATGTGACGTTGTGTGACGCTGTGTGACATTGTGTGACGCTGTGTGACGTTGTGTGACGCTGTGTGACGTTGTGTGACGCTGTGTGACGTTGTGTGACATTGTGTGACGCTGTGTGACCCTATATGTGACGTTGTGTGACACTGTGTGACATTGTGTGACGCTGTGTGACGTTGTGTGACGCTGTGTGACGTTGTGTGACCCTGTATGTGACGTTGTGTGACGCTGTGTAACGCTGTGTGACCCTGTATGTGACGTTGTGTGACGCTGTGTGACATTGTGTGACGCTGTGTGACCCTATATGTGACGTTGTGTGACGTTGTGTGACATTGTGTGACGCTGTGTGACGTTGTGTGACGTTGTGTGACATTGTGTGACGCTGTGTGACCCTATATGTGACGTTGTGTGACGCTGTGTGACGTTGTGTGACATTGTGTGACGCTGTGTGACGTTGTGTGACGTTGTGTGACGCTGTGTGACGTTGTGTGACGCTGTGTGACGTTGTGTGACATTGTGTGACGCTGTGTGACCCTATATGTGACGTTGTGTGACGCTGTGTGACATTGTGTGACGCTGTGTGACGTTGTGTGACGCTGTGTGACGCTGTGTGACATTGTGTGACGCTGTGTGACGTTGTGTGACGTTGTGTGACGCTGTGTGACGTTGTGTGACGCTGTGTGACGTTGTGTGACGCTGTGTGACGTTGTGTGACGCTGTGTGACGCTGTGTGACGTTGTGTGACGCTGTGTGACGTTGTGTGACATTGTGTGACGCTGTGTGACGTTGTGTGACGCTGTGTGACGTTGTGTGACGTTGTGTGACATTGTGTGACGCTGTGTGACGTTGTGTGACGCTGTGTGACGTTGTGTGACATTGTGTGACGCTGTGTAACGCTGTGTGACCCTGTATGTGACGTTGTGTGACGTTGTGTGACATTGTGTGACGCTGTGTGACCCTATATGTGACGTTGTGTGACGCTGTGTGACATTGTGTGACGCTGTGTGACGTTGTGTGACGCTGTGTGACGCTGTGTGACGTTGTGTGACGCTGTGTGACGTTGTGTGACATTGTGTGACGCTGTGTGACCCTATATGTGACGTTGTGTGACGCTGTGTGACGTTGTGTGACATTGTGTGACGCTGTGTGACGTTGTGTGACGCTGTGTGACGCTGTGTGACATTATGTGATATTGTGTGACGTTATGTGACTCCGTGTGACGCTGTGTGACACTCTATGATGCTGTGTGTGACGCTGTATGACGCTGTGTGTGACGCTGTATGAAGCTGTATGATGCTGTGTGTGACGCTGTCTGATGTTGCTGCCAGGAGCCTGTTGAACAATAATGGTGCTGTCAGTGTTATTTACAGACTGAGCTGTTGCTGTGTTACGTAACAAACTGGGGACCTGTGTAGACTGTCTCTGTAAACTTCAGGACCTGACATGAACGCCTCTAAGCTGATTATCTGAGAATATCTCCTCGCTGTGACTCTGCAGAGGAAACTCGGTTTGTAGGAGGACTCTTGGAGATGAGGACGGCTCCGATTGTTCGGATGTTCAGAGCCACAATGTTATGCGTTTACCTCACGCTTTCTTGGAATATCCTCGGGGTCCTCCTCCTCCACTGAGTACGCATTTCTGACTTCTGGCGTGCCTGAAAATGGCTCGATGAACTCCGGCGTGGTGCGGCGGCCATAGCGTTTACTGCCCTTCACAAACTTAGGTTGGATCTCCAGAGACTCTGAAGAAAGACAACGAGAAGCTGAGCGGTCAGAGTCAGAGTCACATGACATCATCAAACACAGAAGAAAAAACATGGCATCACAGGCACTAAACCCTGACCCCTGAGCCTAAAGGTGAAGAGTGTTGACTGCAAAGAAAACCTCATTCATTCAGACAGATTGAAACCCTGCAGGACTGTGTAACCCTTTTCACACATACGAAAATCTCCTGAAAAACTCCGGAGATTACCCGGAGGGGCTGTATATGTGAACACAACAGCCGAATGTTTCACTCGGATTTTACCCGGAGTTTCTCCTGCCAGACCCCTACTATTTTTTCCGCAGAGAGTCCGGAGGGGCTGATGAGAGAATGTGGCAGTAGATTCTCCGGAGAATTCACCTCGAGCCAATAGGAGCATTTATTCCCTGTGATCGCTGCACGGTGCATAGAGTGTCTGCACGCGACCACTACGATCTCCGTGCACGTAATTAAACGGCTCCATTCTGTTTTCAGTTCACCCGTATGTTGTTCTCTGCTCTTTTGTTGATGTTGTCATTCCGTTGGACTCATGTAGCATTGATAGAAAGGCAAATATTGTCCTTATAGCGTTGAGTAGCGGACTCTGTTGCATCGTCCGCTACGTCCGCGTTGATTTCTTACGTCACGTCTTACCTCAGGAAATCCCCCATCCCCCCTCCTGTCTGACAGGGATAGTCTCCAGCTGTGAGGTGCATGTGTGAACAGCTAGGTCGGGAGAATCTCCGGAGCAGTCCTCCCGTAATTATCTAGATCAGGGGTGGCCAACCCGCGGCTCTCGAGCTGCATGCGGCTCTTTGCCCGGTCTCATGCGGCTCCTCAGTTCATATCGAATTTTGTGTGTTCTTTTTTTGTGTTTGTGTTTAACATTGCCTGTGCGCGTCAGTAATTCACACATACTCTGTGCGCGCCGCGGTCCATCAGTGCTCCGCACTTCGCTGTACTCAGCTGCCACTCTAGTCAATCATTGTGTTCACACAGCGCCACTACGTCCTGCTCCGTTTCAAATACGGGGTTAGGGTAAGGTTGTCGACGGAGTACGCTGCAGGCACGCGTCAAGCTGGACAGAATATGACAACCCGGACAGGAAGTCAGACAAGGAAACGCACAGAACATCTGGTCAATTTCAAAATAAAACACAATATACGGAATCACGATGATTTTCACGCATTTTGTGTGGAGTGGACGCTATTGTAAATTGTATGTTTTTGTTTGTGGACTTGATTGAACTGAGAGTTTGTGTGTGTGAGACAGTGCACACAATATTCATTGTTGACAATGACTGGCCTGAGGTCTTAGTTAGTTTTAAGTCCATTTTTGGTCAATATCATGTTGGTGTGTGACATTTACAGTAAATGTGGCTGAGCAGAGGTATCTGTCTGTGTGAGGATGTGTGTGTGTGTGTCTGTCTGTCTGTGTGAGGGTGTGTGTGTGTGTGTCTGTCTGTCTGTGTGAGGGTGTGTGTGTGTGTGTGTGTGTGTGTGTGTGTGTGTGTGTGTGTGTGTGTGTGTGTGTGTGTGTGTGTGTGTGTGTGTGTGTGTGTGAGTGTCAAGGCTATTGTTTTAGATTTGAAATCTGTGTGTGAGAGAAATAGAGAGGAACGTGGAGGAGGACGAGAGTGCGGGAGGGACAGAGAAAGGCAGAGAGCAAAAGAGAGGGGAAGGGACAGGGGGATGTTCATGCGTGCCTGTGTGTATGATGTGGCTCTTCGAAGTAACACAGCAAAAAATTTGACTCTTAGTCTCTGACTGGTTGGCCACCCCTGATCTAGATATTATCCGGAGTGCATATGTGAATACAGCTTGTCTGTGTGTATGTGGATGTTTAAGTGTGTGTGTGTGTGTGTGTGTGTGTGTGTGTGTGTGTGTGTGTGTGTGTGTGTGTGTCAACAACATCCATAAACAGCAGTCAGCATGACTGCACAAACAGCTCGACTTTGAGCTGATTGGCTGAGTGTCTGAGCCTCTGGATTGGTTGACTTGTTGAAGAGGAAATCAATGGATTTTAATTTTTAGCTTAAAGGTAAATGGACTTCAGCTTGTACATTTCTTTTCTAGTCTTCTGACTACTCAAAGCGCTTTTACACCGCAGGTCACACCTCCACATTCACACACTGATGGTAGAGGCTGCTGAGTAAAGAGACCATCAGTATTAACTCATCCATTCATACACATTCACACACTGATGGTAGAGGCTGCTGAGTAAAGAGACCATCAGTATTAACTCATCCATTCATACACATTCACACACTGATGGTAGAGACTGCTGAGTAAAGAGACCATCAGTATTAACTCATCCATTCATACACATTCACACACTGATGGTAGAGGCTGCTGAGTAAAGAGTCCATCAGTATTAACTCATCCATTCATACACATTCACACACTGATGGTAGAGGCTGCTGAGTAAAGAGTCCATCAGTATTAACTCATCCATTCATACACATTCACACACTGATGGTAGAGGCTGCTGAGTAAAGAGTCCATCAGTATTAACTCATCCATTCATACACATTCACACACTGATGGTAGAGGCTGCTGAGTAAAGAGTCCATCAGTATTAACTCATCCATTCATACACATTCACACACTGATGGTAGAGGCTGCTGAGTAAAGAGTCCATCAGTATTAACTCATCCATTCATACACATTCACTCACTGATGGTAGAGGCTGCTGAGTAAAGAGACCATCAGTATTAACTCATCCATTCATACACATTCACTCACTGATGGTAGAGGCTGCTGAGTAAAGAGTCCATCAGTATTAACTCATCCATTCATACACATTCATACACTGATGGTAGAGGCTGCTGAGTAAAGAGACCATCAGTATTAACTCATCCATTCATACACATTCACACACTGATGGTAGAGGCTGCTGAGTAAAGAGTCCATCAGTATTAACTCATCCATTCATACACATTCACTCACTGATGGTAGAGGCTGCTGAGTAAAGAGTCCATCAGTATTAACTCATCCATTCATACACATTCACACACTGATGGTAGAGGCTGCTGAGTAAAGAGACCATCAGTATTAACTCATCCATTCATACACATTCACACACTGATGGTAGAGGCTGCTGAGTAAAGAGACCATCAGTATTAACTCATCCATTCATACACATTCACACACTGATGGTAGAGGCTGCTGAGTAAAGAGACCATCAGTATTAACTCATCCATTCATACACATTCACACACTGATGGTAGAGGCTGCTGAGTAAAGAGACCATCAGTATTAACTCATCCATTCATACACATTCACACACTGATGGTAGAGACTGCTGAGTAAAGAGTCCATCAGTATTAACTCATCCATTCATACACATTCACTCACTGATGGTAGAGGCTGCTGAGTAAAGAGACCATCAGTATTAACTCATCCATTCATACACATTCACACACTGATGGTAGAGGCTGCTGAGTAAAGAGTCCATCAGTATTAACTCATCCATTCATACACATTCACACACTGATGGTAGAGGCTGCTGAGTAAAGAGTCCATCAGTATTAACTCATCCATTCATACACATTCACTCACTGATGGTAGAGGCTGCTGAGTAAAGAGTCCATCAGTATTAACTCATCCATTCATACACATTCACACACTGATGGTAGAGGCTGCTGAGTAAAGAGACCATCAGTATTAACTCATCCATTCATACACATTCACACACTGATGGTAGAGGCTGCTGAGTAAAGAGACCATCAGTATTAACTCATCCATTCATACACATTCACACACTGATGGTAGAGGCTGCTGAGTAAAGAGACCATCAGTATTAACTCATCCATTCATACACATTCACACACTGATGGTAGAGGCTGCTGAGTAAAGAGACCATCAGTATTAACTCATCCATTCATACACATTCACACACTGATGGTAGAGGCTGCTGAGTAAAGAGACCATCAGTATTAACTCATCCATTCATACACATTCACACACTGATGGTAGAGACTGCTGAGTAAAGAGTCCATCAGTATTAACTCATCCATTCATACACATTCACTCACTGATGGTAGAGGCTGCTGAGTAAAGAGACCATCAGTATTAACTCATCCATTCATACACATTCACACACTGATGGTAGAGGCTGCTGAGTAAAGAGTCCATCAGTATTAACTCATCCATTCATACACATTCACACACTGATGGTAGAGGCTGCTGAGTAAAGAGTCCATCAGTATTAACTCATCCATTCATACACATTCACTCACTGATGGTAGAGGCTGCTGAGTAAAGAGTCCATCAGTATTAACTCATCCATTCATACACATTCACACACTGATGGTAGAGGCTGCTGAGTAAAGAGACCATCAGTATTAACTCATCCATTCATACACATTCACACACTGATGGTAGAGGCTGCTGAGTAAAGAGTCCATCAGTATTAACTCATCCATTCATACACATTCACTCACTGATGGTAGAGGCTGCTGAGTAAAGAGACCATCAGTATTAACTCATCCATTCATACACATTCACACACTGATGGTAGAGGCTGCTGAGTAAAGAGTCCATCAGTATTAACTCATCCATTCATACACATTCACACACTGATGGTAGAGGCTGCTGAGTAAAGAGACCATCAGTATTAACTCATCCATTCATACACATTCACACACTGATGGTAGAGGCTGCGGAGTAAAGAGACCATCAGTATTAACTCATCCATTCATACACATTCACACACTGATGGTAGAGACTGCTGAGTAAAGAGTCCATCAGTATTAACTCATCCATTCATACACATTCACTCACTGATGGTAGAGGCTGCTGAGTAAAGAGACCATCAGTATTAACTCATCCATTCATACACATTCACACACTGATGGTAGAGGCTGCTGAGTAAAGAGTCCATCAGTATTAACTCATCCATTCATACACATTCACACACTGATGGTAGAGGCTGCTGAGTAAAGAGTCCATCAGTATTAACTCATCCATTCATACACATTCACTCACTGATGGTAGAGGCTGCTGAGTAAAGAGTCCATCAGTATTAACTCATCCATTCATACACATTCACACACTGATGGTAGAGGCTGCTGAGTAAAGAGACCATCAGTATTAACTCATCCATTCATACACATTCACACACTGATGGTAGAGGCTGCTGAGTAAAGAGTCCATCAGTATTAACTCATCCATTCATACACATTCACTCACTGATGGTAGAGGCTGCTGAGTAAAGAGTCCATCAGTATTAACTCATCCATTCATACACATTCACTCACTGATGGTAGAGGCTGCTGAGTAAAGAGACCATCAGTATTAACTCATTCATTCATACACATTCACACACTGATGGTAGAGGCTGCTGAGTAAAGAGTCCATCAGTATTAACTCATCCATTCATACACATTCACTCACTGATGGTAGAGGCTGCTGAGTAAAGAGACCATCAGTATTAACTCATCCATTCATACACATTCACACACTGATGGTAGAGGCTGCTGAGTAAAGAGACCATCAGTATTAACTCATCCATTCATACACATTCACACACTGATGGTAGAGACTGCTGAGTAAAGAGTCCATCAGTATTAACTCATCCATTCATACACATTCACTCACTGATGGTAGAGGCTGCTGAGTAAAGAGACCATCAGTATTAACTCATCCATTCATACACATTCACACACTGATGGTAGAGGCTGCTGAGTAAAGAGTCCATCAGTATTAACTCATCCATTCATACACATTCACACACTGATGGTAGAGGCTGCTGAGTAAAGAGACCATCAGTATTAACTCATCCATTCATACACATTCACACACTGATGGTAGAGGCTGCTGAGTAAAGAGTCCATCAGTATTAACTCATCCATTCATACACATTCACACACTGATGGTAGAGGCTGCTGAGTAAAGAGACCATCAGTATTAACTCATCCATTCATACACATTCACTCACTGATGGTAGAGGCTGCTGAGTAAAGAGACCATCAGTATTAACTCATCCATTCATACACATTCACACACTGATGGTAGAGGCTGCTGAGTAAAGAGACCATCAGTATTAACTCATCCATTCATACACATTCACTCACTGATGGTAGAGGCTGATGAGTAAAGAGACCATCAGTATTAACTCATCCATTCATACACATTCACTCACTGATGGTAGAGGCTGCTGAATAAAGAGTCCATCAGTATTAACTCATCCATTCATACACATTCACTCACTGATGGTAGAGGCTGCTGAGTAAAGAGACCATCAGTATTAACTCATCCATTCATACACATTCACACACTGATGGTAGAGGCTGCTGAGTAAAGAGACCATCAGTATTAACTCATCCATTCATACACATTCACTCACTGATGGTAGAGGCTGCTGAGTAAAGAGTCCATCAGTATTAACTCATCCATTCATACACATTCACTCACTGATGGTAGAGGCTGATATATAGTGAGACCATCAGAAGTAACTAATCCATTCATACGCCGCCGGCAAAGCAACGGGAGCAATTAGGGGTTAAGTGTCTTGCCCAAGGACACATCAGACATGTAGGTGTAGGAGCTGGGGATCAAACCCCTAACCTTCCAGTTGAGAGACGACCGACTACCAACGGAGCCACAGCCGCCCACGTTAGTGCTAACTCGTCTCTGTGACGGTTCTATCTGATTTGTCTTCACTGTCAGGATCCTTTCTGTGATGTTGTTAGAAACGTTAAACAATCTGAGCCCGTCGGGGACAAAACATATTCATGATTCCTTAATGAGAACTCTGCAGCTGTTACAGCCCATCTAAGGACGGCTGCTGTTCACTGAATCAACATCTAAACTTTCTGCATCCTGACGTAGTGATGACACAATTCACAATACCAGAATTGTAAACTTTGATATGATTCTTGTACAATTGAAATATGATAACCAAACCTGTTTGTTACCACGGCAACAACAAAAGAAGAACTTATAGTGTTTGGATAACTCCTGCACACGTTCTAAATGTTGCAGGAGGGTTTGGGTTAGGGTAACGTGGCGTTGTGTCTGTGCCAATTTATTCCTCTCTAAAGAAATACATGCAGGTTTTATTTAAAGCTGCAGCACTTTATGATGCTATCGCTCATGAAAATAACACAGATTGTATCATGAACATGCAAACATCTTTACCCTGCAGTGATGTCCATAGAAAATAAATCACTTAGGGTGCGGTCACACTGGCCATCCGTACCGTGCCGTACTCAAGAACGATTGCCCCCCCGCTGTGCCATTCCCCCACTGGCCAGTACAGCCCGCGGTCAGACTGCATCAGGACTAACTGTGCCTGAGCACGATTACCTCTTGTACACAACGTCGTAACACAGCCCATTGCATGCTTTATGTTATTATGAAGCGTGCTCAGTTTACAAACAGGCGGACGGAAAAAAAGGGACGCCCAGTCGAGTCTGCGTCTGCACATCGGAGAACAACACGGACAGCTACTTGGTGATTTATTTTGAGTCATGTTAGTCAGATACAGCCATTAAACTCTGGATGTCTCCATAATGAAGGCTGTCAGCGTTGTGTACCCGCGTGCTTGTGCTCGTGCATGAAGTGTACCGTGCCCAAGCACACCTCTCCGAAGTGTGCCAAAGCCAAGGAAGTGTAGCGTGCCTGAGCACGAACAGAGCGGTCACAATGGCCAAACGAACTGGACTTTAGGGTTGAAGCGTGCTTGGGCACGGTACGGATTGCCAGTGTGACCGCACCCTAACAGGAAGCAGGTTTCAAACAGGAGTCCAGATTTTACCTGCTCTAGGAAAGGTCTCCGTTTCTGCTGGACCAGGCTCCGTGCTTGAAGACAGAACCAGAATCAGGGCCTCCTTAAACTGCTCGAAGTCAACCTGCAACAATCAACAAGAGACAATGTCAAATTGCAACAATCATCAAGAGACAGCGTCAAATTGCAACAATCATCAAGAGACAGCGTCAACCTGCAACAATCAACAAGAGACAACGTCAACCTGCAACAATCATCAAGAGACAACGTCAACCTGCAACAATCAACAAGAGACAACGTCAACCTGCAACAATCAATAAGAGACAACGTCAACCTGCAACAATCAACAAGAGACAACGTCAACCTGCAACAATCATCAAGAGACAACGTCAACCTGCAACAATCAACAAGAGACAACGTCAACCTGCAACAATCAACAAGAGACAACGTCAACCTGCAACAATCAAGAGACAACGTCAACCTGCAACAATCAACAAGAGACAACGTCAACATGCAACAATCATCAAGAGACAACGTCAACCTGCAACAATCAACAAGAGACAGCGTGAACCTGCAACAATCAACAAGAGACAGCGTCAACCTGCAACAATCATCAAGAGACAGCGTCAACCTGCAACAATCATCAAGAGACAGCGTGAACCTGCAACAATCAACAAGAGACAACGTCAACCTGCAACAATCATCAAGAGACAGCGTGAACCTGCAACAATCATCAAGAGACAGCGTGAACCTGCAACAATCATCAAG
The DNA here is from genome assembly GCA_020745685.1 of Tautogolabrus adspersus. NCBI lineage: Eukaryota > Metazoa > Chordata > Actinopteri > Labriformes > Labridae > Tautogolabrus > Tautogolabrus adspersus. Next base: position 26,975,855 of record CM036552.1, read on the forward strand.
AGACAGCGTGAACCTGCAACAATCATCAAGAGACAGCGTGAACCTGCAACAATCATCAAGAGACAACGTCAACCTGCAACAATCAACAAGAGACAGCGTGAACCTGCAACAATCATCAAGAGACAACGTCAACCTGCAACAATCAACAAGAGACAGCGTGAACCTGCAACAATCATCAATAGACAGCGTCAACCTGCAACAATCATCAAGAGACAACGTCAACCTGCAACAATCAACAAGAGACAGCGTGAACCTGCAACAATCAACAAGAGACAGCGTGAACCTGCAACAATCATCAAGAGACAGCGTCAACCTGCAACAATCATCAAGAGACAGCGTGAACCTGCAACAATCATCAAGAGACAACGTCAACCTGCAACAATCATCAAGAGACAGCGTCAACCTGCAACAATCATCAAGAGACAGCGTGAACCTGCAACAATCAACAAGAGACAACGTCAACCTGTAACAATCAACAAGAGACAACGTCAACCTGCAACAATCAACAAGAGACAACGTCAACCTGCAACAATCATCAAGAGACAGCGTGAACCTGCAACAATCAACAAGAGACAGCGTCAACCTGCAACAATCAACAAGAGACAACGTCAACCTGCAACAATCATCAAGAGACAGCGTGAACCTGCAACAATCATCAAGAGACAGCGTCAACCTGCAACAATCAACAAGAGACAACGTCAACATGCAACAATCATCAAGAGACAGCGTGAACCTGCAACAATCATCAAGAGACAACGTCAACCTGCAACAATCATCAAGAGACAGCGTCAACCTGCAACAATCAACAAGAGACAACGTCAACCTGCAACAATCATCAAGAGACAGCGTGAACCTGCAACAATCATCAAGAGACAGCGTCAACCTGCAACAATCAACAAGAGACAACGTCAACCTGCGACAATCATCAAGAGACAGCGTGAACCTGCAACAATCATCAAGAGACAGCGTGAACCTGCAACAATCATCAAGAGACAACGTCAACCTGCAACAATCATCAAGAGACAGCGTCAACCTGCAACAATCATCAAGAGACAGCGTGAACCTGCAACAATCATCAAGAGACAGCGTCAACCTGCAACAATCATCAAGAGACAGCGTGAACCTGCAACAATCATCAAGAGACAACGTGAACCTGCAACAATCATCAAGAGACAGCGTGAACCTGCAACAATCATCAAGAGACAGCGTGAACCTGCAACAATCATCAAGAGACAACGTCAACCTGCAACAATCATCAAGAGACAGCGTGAACCTGCAACAATCATCAAGAGACAACGTCAACCTGCAACAATCATCAAGAGACAGCGTCAACCTGCAACAATCATCAAGAGACAGCGTGAACCTGCAACAATCATCAAGAGACAGCGTCAACCTGCAACAATCATCAAGAGACAGCGTCAACCTGCAACAATCAACAAGAGACAACGTCAACCTTCAACAATCATCAAGAGACAACGTCAACCTGCAGCAATCATCAAGAGACAGCGTGAACCTGCAACAATCATCAAGAGACAACGTCAACCTGCAACAATCATCAAGAGACAGCGTGAACCTGCAACAATCATCAAGAGACAGCGTCAACCTGCAACAATCATCAAGAGACAACGTGAACCTGCAACAATCATCAAGAGACAGCGTGAACCTGCAACAATCATCAAGAGACAGCGTGAACCTGCAACAATCATCAAGAGACAGCGTCAACCTGCAACAATCAACAAGAGACAACGTCAACCTGCGACAATCATCAAGAGACAGCGTCAACCTGCAACAATCAACAAGAGACAACGTCAACCTGCGACAATCATCAAGAGACAGCGTGAACCTGCAACAATCATCAAGAGACAGCGTGAACCTGCAACAATCATCAAGAGACAACGTCAACCTGCAACAATCATCAAGAGACAGCGTGAACCTGCAACAATCATCAAGAGACAGCGTCAACCTGCAACAATCATCAAGAGACAGCGTGAACCTGCAACAATCATCAAGAGACAACGTCAACCTGCAACAATCATCAAGAGACAGCGTGAACCTGCAACAATCATCAAGAGACAGCGTCAACCTGCAACAATCATCAAGAGACAGCGTGAACCTGCAACAATCATCAAGAGACAGCGTGAACCTGCAACAATCATCAAGAGACAGCGTGAACCTGCAACAATCAACAAGAGACAGCGTGAACCTGCAACAATCATCAAGAGACAACGTCAACCTTCAGCAATCATCAAGAGACAACGTCAACCTGCAACAATCATCAAGAGACAGCGTCAACCTGCAACAATCATCAAGAGACAGCGTGAACCTGCAACAATCATCAAGAGACAACGTCAACCTGCAACAATCAACAAGAGACAGCGTGAACCTGCAACAATCAACAAGAGACAACGTAAACCTGCAACAATCATCAAGAGACAACGTCAACCTGCAACAATCATCAAGAGACAGCGTGAACCTGCAACAATCATCAAGAGACAACGTCAACCTGCAACAATCAACAAGAGACAACGTAAACCTGCAACAATCATCAAGAGACAACGTCAACCTTCAACAATCATCAAGAGACAACGTCAACCTGCAACAATCATCAAGAGACAGCGTGAACCTGCAACAATCATCAAGAGACAACGTCAACCTGCAACAATCAACAAGAGACAACGTAAACCTTCAACAATCATCAAGAGACAACGTCAACCTGCAACAATCATCAAGAGACAGCGTGAACCTGCAACAATCATCAAGAGACAACGTCAACCTGCAACAATCATCAAGAGACAACGTCAACCTGCAACAATCATCAAGAGACAGCGTGAACCTGCAACAATCATCAAGAGACAGCGTGAACCTGCAACAATCATCAAGAGACAACGTCAACCTTCAACAATCATCAAGAGACAGCGTCAACCTGCAACAATCATCAAGAGACAGCGTGAACCTGCAACAATCATCAAGAGACAACGTCAACCTGCAACAATCATCAAGAGACAACGTCAACCTGCAACAATCATCAAGAGACAGCGTGAACCTGCAACAATCATCAAGAGACAACGTCAACCTTCAACAATCATCAAGAGACAACGTCAACCTGCAACAATCATCAAGAGACAACGTCAACCTGCAACAATCATCAAGAGACAGCGTGAACCTGCAACAATCATCAAGAGACAGCGTGAACCTGCAACAATCATCAAGAGACAGCGTCAACCTGCAACAATCAACAAGAGACAGCGTGAACCTGCAACAATCAACAAGAGACAACGTCAACCTGCAACAATCATCAAGAGACAGCGTGAACCTGCAACAATCATCAAGAGACAGCGTCAACCTTCAACAATCATCAAGAGACAACGTCAACCTGCAACAATCATCAAGAGACAACGTCAACCTGCAACAATCATCAAGAGACAGCGTGAACCTGCAACAATCATCAAGAGACAGCGTCAACCTGCAACAATCATCAAGAGACAACGTCAACCTGCAACAATCAACAAGAGACAGCGTGAACCTGCAACAATCAACAAGAGACAACGTCAACCTGCAACAATCATCAAGAGACAGCGTGAACCTGCAACAATCATCAAGAGACAGCGTGAACCTGCAACAATCATCAAGAGACAACGTCAACCTTCAACAATCATCAAGAGACAACGTCAACCTGCAACAATCATCAAGAGACAACGTCAACCTGCAACAATCATCAAGAGACAGCGTGAACCTGCAACAATCATCAAGAGACAGCGTCAACCTGCAACAATCATCAAGAGACAGCGTCAACCTGCAACAATCAACAAGAGACAGCGTGAACCTGCAACAATCATCAAGAGACAACGTCAACCTGCAACAATCATCAAGAGACAGCGTGAACCTGCAACAATCATCAAGAGACAGCGTGAACCTGCAACAATCATCAAGAGACAGCGTCAACCTGCAACAATCAACAAGAGACAGCGTGAACCTGCAACAATCATCAAGAGACAGCGTCAACCTGCAACAATCATCAAGAGACAACGTAAACCTGCAACAATCATCAAGAGACAGCGTCAACCTGCAACAATCAACAAGAGACAACGTAAACCTGCAACAATCATCAAGAGACAGCGTCAACCTGCAACAATCATCAAGAGACAGCGTGAACCTGCAACAATCATCAAGAGACAGCGTCAACCTGCAACAATCAACAAGAGACAGCGTGAACCTGCAACAATCATCAAGAGACAGCGTCAACCTGCAACAATCATCAAGAGACAACGTCAACCTTCAACAATCACACCTCACAGTTTATTTTACGACATTTGAGGAGTGATGAGACGATATCTTAAACTCCCAGTGTGGAGGCAACAGGTGGTTGCTGGATGTTCAGGTTGTAGGAAGGGCGATTTTCAGGTGATTGTGGAGAGAGACGCTTGTCAAAAGTGAAATCAGTGCAGCTCGAGGTGTCTGCTGAACCAGCTCGTAGGGGTCGTCTCGTTTCTGACACAAACTCCATATAAAGATGGCAATGATCGTCACACTCCTCACACTGGATGTGACTCCCTGTCTGCTGGCTGGAGGAGAGTGAAGGAGGGTGGAGGAGGAGTGTGGAGGAATGAGTGGAGTAGCATGGATGAGTGTGGAGGAGTGAGGGGAGGAGGATGGAGGAGCAGGTGGAGGTCACAGAAGAATGAACAGCTGCTAACCCTGAACATGTTGAAACCCATGCCCCCATTGGAAGCAGCCTTCTTCTCACACACGCACGCACGCACGCACGCACGCACGCACGCACGCACGCACGCACGCACGCACGCACGCACGCACGCACGCACGCACGCACGCACGCACGCACGCACGCACGCACGCACGCACGCACGCACGCACGCACGCACGCACGCACGCACGCACGCACGCACGCACGCACGCACGCACACACACACACACACACACACACACACACACACACACACACACACACACACACACACACACACACACACACACACACACACACACACACACACACACACACACACACACACACACACACACACACACACACACACACACACACACACACACACACACACACACACACACACACACACACACACACACACACACACACGAAGATAATTAACCTTCCACTGATTCAGACAGTGTATCTCTGAAGGCCAACAGCAAAGATTACAGTGTCTCTTCTATGTCTCACATTTCTACATGAAGCGTCCTCAAACACAGGCGTCCTTCAGCGCTGATTAGCCGGCTTCGTTGTCCTGACGACAGACACCTGAGATAAAAGCTGATGAAGGCTCATTCAGTCCTCAACACCACAGCTCACAAAACACCAAAGACACACACAAAGACACACAAAGCAGAGAGCAGACAGCTGGAGAGGCTCGGCACGCCATCACGCTGTCTGCACGGGTTCAAAGGATGCTGAGGAGCCTTCACTGAAGTCCTACAACCCAAAGATGTTTCTGATCATCCAGTAAGGCCAGCAAGCTCCCTCCCTGTCTGAATCACATGATCGCATGAGCATTGCAGGGCGGAAACATTGCTCAGGAGTTCGCCTGCAGTTCTTGAAGCTGTCCGATGCTGTGATTGGTCATTAAACAGTGACTGTTTCACCTTTTAAACAGGAGGTGGAGCTGAAATGACTCACCCTGGCAGCGAGCCGGTCCTGGTCCTGCAGCAGGGTCTGCATCAGAGCGGCTGTAGCGTCCTCCAGGTGAAGGGACTCACAGAGGTCGGACAGCTCCTCCGGGCACAGCGAGCCACAGCCTCTGGCATCAAAACTGTTAAAAAGTTCTTTGAGCCGCTCCTCGTAGTGGTCCTGCTCCTGGGCGTCGTCCATCCCACAGGACAGCAGCCGGCCCTGAAGGACGAGGACAGAAAGATCACAGATCAGACGATGAAGACATCAGAAGCGTAAATCATCCGTCCATGAATCAGTGACGAAGGCTCAAAAAGTATTCACTGTCATTTACTGCGCGCCATCTCACCTTAAAGGATGCAGGTATTTTACCCTTTAGGGCCCACTATCGCCCTCACTCCACACAAAACAACACAGTTCAGAGTTTTAGTAACCTTAACACTGTTGAATCACAATCAGGAAGGGGCGGGGCTTCTGATATCCCTTCTGATCAGACTCGTGTGCTGCTGATGTCAGGACACGATTCTTTAACTTGTTCTGTTTTCCTGGTGACATTTTCAGGAATACAAATAAATATTGAGCACACAGCAGATTAAAACAGACTGAACGGTCACTACCGAGGGAAGGGGAAGTGCTGCGAGCCAACTTTGGTAACCTAGCAACAGTGAGGGCTGGTGAGAATCGCTCTGAAACAGTGGTCATGGACGCTGACAGCGCCAAACAAAGCCATAAAGAGACACAGGGCCGTATTTTCACACTTTTATTTTGGGGTCCAAGCGATGACGTTTCTCCAGAGGGAGCTTCAGCCGGCTGCTGTGACAGAAGCTGTAACGGCTGACTGTAATCCATGGAAGCTAATCTGCCTGATCAAATTATGTTTAATAAAGGACGTGGTTCTTCTCCCTGACAGGCTCACATCGGCGTTCATGTTTATGATGAAAGTTTGGATGGTACAAAACAAATCTATGAAGGCAGGAGTAGACTGACAACTGCTGTGTCCTACGAGATACGACACATCTACCCCCGCCTCACGTTTGTTGTGTTGCAAACACACAAAAATGACAGAAATGCACAAACATACTAAGAGTTGAAGTCAGGGGTTTAACCAGTAACTCGACCAGTAACTTGACTAGTAAAGAGAGCGATGTAGGGTTTGGGCTCTTTCTGCTCAAAAAGGGTCTTACCTTCACAAAATGATCCATCTCTGCAGAGACTCAGATCGACAGTCAGAGCCGCTCAGTGACGGACACTTTCAGAGGACGGTGGTGGATCAGGAGCGGTTTCCATCGAAGATGACGTTACAGAGAAGAACGTCTGTCTGAAAGCTGCCGGCTCTAAATATGCACTGAAGCAAATCAAAACCGTTTTGGACCTAGTTGTCAGTTGGACCGGAAACCTCCATCCTAACAGCATGTGGTCCTCACAGAGGGACTAAGACTGCACACTGCTCATGCTCGGAGACATTTACAGAGACGACTTTGGCTAATCCAATTAGAAAGATTAGACAATCAGGTAAATTGAAAGATGTGGTCAAGTCTGAGAGCGACTATGACTCCGTTTTAATGGCTTTAGCTGGAATGTTTCATGAGCCATGTAATTCAACCGGAGGCCTACTTCAGAGGGAAAGTTCACCCTGACACTTTACACGCCGATAACCTTCAAAAGAGACGATATTCGTTTAATGTTTGAAAGAACGCTTCAAACTGGTGAGGAAAATAAAGGACATCCCAGCAGAGCCGAGACAGAACCAAGAGGAGAGAGCAGCCAGGAGCGTCAGTCAGTTAGAGAACGTAAACGGGCCGGCATCGTGCGTCACTGAGACCACGTTAACGGGCTGGCAGCGGCAGTCACTGAGAAGAAGATAACGGGCCGGCAGCGGCAGTCACTGAGACCACGTTAACGGGCTGGCAGCGTCAGTCACTGAGACCATGTTAACGGGCCGGCAGCGTCAGTCACTGAGACCACGTTAACGGGCTGGCAGCGTCAGTCACTGAGACCATGTTAACGGGCTGGCAGCGGCAGTCACTGAGAAGAAGATAACGGGCCGGCAGCGGCAGTCACTGAGACCACGTTAACGGGCTGGCAGCGTCAGTCACTGAGACCATGTTAACGGGCTGGCAGCGTCAGTCACTGAGACCATGTTAACGGGCTGGCAGCGTCAGTCACTGAGACCATGTTAACGGGCTGGCAGCGTCAGTCACTGAGACCATGTTAACGGGCTGGCAGCGTCAGTCACTGAGACCACGTTAACGGGCTGGCAGCGTCAGTCACTGAGACCATGTTAACGGGCTGGCAGCGTCAGTCACTGAGACCATGTTAACGGGCTGGCAGCGTCAGTCACTGAGACCATGTTAACGGGCTGGCAGCGTCAGTCACTGAGACCATGTTAACGGGCTGGCAGCGTCAGTCACTGAGACCACGTTAACGGGCTGGCAGCTTCAGTCACTGAGACCACGTTAACGGGCTGGCAGCGTCAGTCACTGAGACCATGTTAACGGGCTGGCAGCGTCAGTCACTGAGACCATGTTAACGGGCTGGCAGCGTCAGTCACTGAGACCACGTTAACGGGCTGGCAGCGTCAGTCACTGAGACCATGTTAACGGGCTGGCAGCTTCAGTCACTGAGACCATGTTAACGGGCTGGCAGCGTCAGTCACTGAGACCACGTTAACGGGCCGGCAGCTTCAGTCACTGAGACCATGTTAACGGGCCGGCAGCGTCAGTCACTGAGACCATGTTAACGGGCTGGCAGCGTCAGTCACTGAGACCATGTTAACGGGCTGGCAGCGTCAGTCACTGAGACCATGTTAACGGGCTGGCAGCGTCAGTCACTGAGACCACGTTAACGGGCCGGCAGCTTCAGTCACTGAGACCATGTTAACGGGCCGGCAGCGTCAGTCACTGAGACCATGTTAACGGGCTGGCAGCGTCAGTCACTGAGACCACGTTAACGGGCTGGCAGCGTCAGTCACTGAGACCATGTTAACGGGCTGGCAGCGTCAGTCACTGAGACCATGTTAACGGGCTGGCAGCGTCAGTCACTGAGACCATGTTAACGGGCTGGCAGCGTCAGTCACTGAGACCATGTTAACGGGCTGGCAGCGTCAGTCACTGAGACCATGTTAACGGGCTGGCAGCGTCAGTCACTGAGACCATGTTAACGGGCTGGCAGCGTCAGTCACTGAGACCATGTTAACGGGCTGGCAGCGTCAGTCACTGAGACCATGTTAACGGGCTGGCAGCGTCAGTCACTGAGACCATGTTAACGGGCTGGCAGCGTCAGTCACTGAGACCATGTTAACGGGCTGGCAGCGTCAGTCACTGAGACCACGTTAACGGGCTGGCAGCTTCAGTCACTGAGACCACGTTAACGGGCTGGCAGCTTCAGTCACTGAGACCATGTTAACGGGCTGGCAGCGTCAGTCACTGAGACCACGTTAACGGGCCGGCAGCTTCAGTCACTGAGACCATGTTAACGGGCCGGCAGCGTCAGTCACTGAGACCATGTTAACGGGCTGGCAGCGGCAGTCACTGAGAAGAAGATAACGGGCTGGCAGCGTCAGTCACTGAGACCATGTTAACGGGCTGGCAGCGTCAGTCACTGAGACCATGTTAACGGGCTGGCAGCGTCAGTCACTGAGACCATGTTAACGGGCTGGCAGCGTCAGTCACTGAGACCATGTTAACGGGCTGGCAGCGTCAGTCACTGAGACCACGTTAACGGGCTGGCAGCGTCAGTCACTGAGAAGAAGATAACGGGCTGGCAGCGTCAGTCACTGAGACCATGTTAACGGGCTGGCAGCGTCAGTCACTGAGACCACGTTAACGGGCTGGCAGCGTCAGTCACTGAGACCATGTTAACGGGCTGGCAGCTTCAGTCACTGAGACCACGTTAACGGGCTGGCAGCTTCAGTCACTGAGACCACGTTAACGGGCTGGCAGCGTCAGTCACTGAGACCATGTTAACGGGCTGGCAGCGTCAGTCACTGAGACCACGTTAACGGGCTGGCAGCGTCAGTCACTGAGACCATGTTAACGGGCTGGCAGCGTCAGTCACTGAGAATACGTTAACGGGCCGGCAGCGTCAGTCACACAGACATGGACTAAGCTGTCACTTCTGTAATTGAAAAAACAATGAGAGCCTTCTGACACAGAGCCTGACCTCTTTGTAACCCCAGATGACATAAATCCCGTCCACAGTAGCAGAGGTCACCTGTGGCTTAAGCAGGTAAACGTTAGCTAACAGGACCGCAAATAGCAGCAGAGCAGAGTCATCACAGTTTCAGAAACGGTCTCCGTAAGTTTAATACTGAAGATTGATGCTGAGCTGCAGATTCACTCACACGTGACGCCGACAAGACTCCAGATCTGAGGGCCGATACACTGATGTCTGTAGAAACCAATCAAACCGGTATAAACCAGTCAGACAATATATGCAGAGCGGTATAAAACCAGTCAGTCTTTTCTCTGGTTTCTTTCTGGCTGATTAAAGTTTGTAACCGAGACTAAATGTTCTGCCAATCTCGCCCGTCTTTCAGTCGTTGTAGTTTGAGGGACATTTTTAGGTGAACCCTGCTGTCCTGTCAGACACTCAGAAATGGACCTGATGGCTTTTAGACCTTCAGGCTCGAGATTAAGAGCCAACCACCAAACTTTTGTTTGAGTCTAAATGTCTATACAAAGAGCTCCCTCCTGACCCCTGACCCCTGCTTCGCCAGCTGGTCCCTGTGACATCATCATGCACCCTGCCAGGTGTCCCCCACACCCCGAGACTCAGGGGGCCATTCATCAAACAACAATAGGGACAAAAACCAAATCAGTATTCTGCATCTGCACATTGGAGCCTTTTGCTCAGCAGAGAGGCAGCTCCTCTGACGGCGCATAGAAAAACCTGGAACACAATCAGGAAGTGATCGGACATGTTGTCGCTCTCAGCTCGTATCCACCTTCAGTCAACAGGAGACGATCCTCCTGGACGCCCCCCTGCTCGGCTCACAGGATCACTGCGGTCTGACATCTGCTGCTGCGGTCAAAGAATCAGTCCAGGTCACGAGAAGGAGGTTAATCCTTCAGGGAGCGCTCAGCAGCACCGAGACACAAACGCCGACACAAGTCAGTCTTTCAAACTCACAGGATGCAGAAATTTATAAAGATAAACATATAAATGAATAAAGGACTATCTATATTAGAAATTCTCTCTCTTTCACTCTCTCGTCTCTCGTTTAGAATCAAAGAAAGAACTGTCCACATCTGTCTGTCACATTCCTGGACAGCACCTCCTCTCTGTCTCCTCTCTATCAGCATCTCCTCTCTGTCAGCACCTCCTCTCTGTCTCCTCTCTGTCAGCATCTCCTCTCTGTCTCCTCTCTGTCAGCATCTCCTCTCTGTCTCCTCTCTGTCAGCACCTCCTCTCTGTCTCCTCTCTGTCAGCACCTCCTCTCTGTCTCCTCTCTGTCAGCACCTCCTCTCTGTCTCCTCTCTGTCAGCACCTCCTCTCTGTCTCCTCTCTGTCAGCACCTCCTCTCTGTCTCCTCTCTGTCAGCACCTCCTCTGTCTCCTCTCTGTCAGCACCTCCTCTCTGCCTCCTCTCTGTCAGCACCTCCTCTCTGTCTCCTCTCTGTCAGCACCTCCTCTGTCTCCTCTCTGTCAGCACCTCCTCTCTGCCTCCTCTCTGTCAGCACCTCCTCTCTGTCTCCTCTCTGTCAGCACCTCCTCTCTGTCTCCTCTCTGTCAGCACCTCCTCTCTGTCTCCTCTCTGTCAGCACCTCCTCTCTGTCTCCTCTCTGTCAGCACCTCCTCTGTCTCCTCTCTGTCAGCACCTCCTCTCTGCCTCCTCTCTGTCAGCACCTCCTCTCTGTCTCCTCTCTGTCAGCACCTCCTCTGTCTCCTCTCTGTCAGCACCTCCTCTCTGCCTCCTCTCTGTCAGCACCTCCTCTCTGTCTCCTCTCTGTCAGCACCTCCTCTCTGCCTCCTCTCTGTCAGCACCTCCTCTCTGTCTCCTCTCTGTCAGCACCTCCTCTCTGTCTCCTCTCTGTCTCCTCTCTGTCAGCACCTCCTCTCTGTCTCCTCTCTGTCAGCACCTCCTCTCTGTCTCCTCTCTGTCAGCACCTCCTCTCTGTCTCCTCTCTGTCAGCACCTCCTCTCTGTCTCCTCTCTGTTAGCACCTCCTCTCTGTCTCCTCTCTGTTAGCACCTCCTCTCTGTCTCCTCTCTGTCAGCACCTCCTCTCTGTCTCCTCTCTGTCAGCACCTCCTCTCTGTCTCCTCTCTGTCAGCACCTCCTCTCTGTCTCCTCTCTGTCAGCACCTCCTCTCTGTCAGCACCTCCTCTCTGTCTCCTCTCTGTCAGCACCTCCTCTCTGTCTCCTCTCTGTCAGCACCTCCTCTCTGTCAGCACCTCCTCTCTGTCTCCTCTCTGTCAGCACCTCCTCTCTGTCTCCTCTCTGTCAGCACCTCCTCTCTGTCTCCTCTCTGTCAGCACCTCCTCTCTGTCTCCTCTCTGTCAGCACCTCCTCTCTGTCAGCACCTCCTCTCTGTCTCCTCTCTGTCAGCACCTCCTCTCTGTCAGCACCTCCTCTCTGTCTCCTCTCTGTCAGCACCTCCTCTCTGTCTCCTCTCTGTCAGCACCTCCTCTCTGTCTCCTCTCTGTCAGCACCTCCTCTCTGTCAGCACCTCCTCTCTGTCAGCACCTCCTCTCTGTCTCCTCTCTGTTAGCACCTCCTCTCTGTCAGCACCTCCTCTCTGTCTCCTCTCTGTCAGCACCTCCTCTCTGTCAGCACCTCCTCTCTGTCTCCTCTCTGTTAGCACCTCCTTCCTTGACTTCCTTCCAGCTTCTGTGAGTTTTTAGTCTGAGCTCGGAATGTTTCACCTCTGATGCTGAAGTGAAAACGGGAACAGCTGAGATAAGGAGGTGGGCTAAGCTAACCGGGCTAATGCTGCATTCAGGTGCCCCTCGTATTATCCCACTTCCAGAGTTACAAAGTCGTTCACGAGCTTTTATTCGTGAACAGGAAACAACATGTCACCGTGCGTTAACCTGGGTCACTGTGCGTGGACACATACTAACAGTTAAACCTGAAAACGATGTAAACACATTCAATGAGCCACTAACAGAGAGCGCTGTGTTCACCGAACCATCCAGCAGGTCCAGTTAGAAATAGGTCGTCTTCTAAGTTATGTCTTTCCGACTTTCTCAATGTAGTTTGAAGCGTTCACGGTCCGTTTTCAATCGGAAACTCGTTTTTCCCGGTTATTTTGACGATCCGTGAATGCGTAGAAACATCCTGAAACGTCTCAAAGTGCCGTAAAGAGGAAATGAGGCGGTTTGAAGTGTAACAGATCAAACACTCACCGAACAAGGACCCAACGACGCTCCTTCTGCAGCTCCGATTAATCGATTAAAGCGACGATAAAAAGTCCGAATCAACTTTTAGTAGTGACTGTCTCTCCTGAGGGGTCGTCGTGATTCGTCGCATTAAACCGTCTTCAGCAGATATCCACAAGTCCTCTTGTACAAACCCCGGGGGGATAATGTCAAAACTCAGAGTCTGGACTTTCTGAGGTTTGTCTGCAGCTCGTCTTTGTGTCATCTGCACCATCCTGCAACTCCTCCTCCTCCCCCGGCTCCGGTTTGAAGAGTGTCTGAGAGAGGAAGGGGCGGTGACCGGGATCTGCGTCAGCCTGACGGAGAAACACTGACCCCTGTGGACCGGATATACAAACCGACCCCCTTTGGACCGGATATACAGACCGACCCCCTTTGGACCGGATATACAGACCGACCCCCTGTGGACCGGATATACAAACCGACCCCCTTTGGAACGGATATACAAACCGACCCCCTTTGGACCGGATATACAAACTGACCCCCTTTGGAACGGATATACAAACCGACCCCCTTTGGACCGGATATACAAACTGACCCCCTTTGGACCGGATATACAGACCGACCCCCTTTGGACCGGATATACAGACCGACCCCCTGTGGACCGGATATACAGACTGACCCCCTTTGGAACGGATATACAAACCGACCCCCTTTGGACCGGATATACAAACTGACCCCCTTTGGACCGGATATACAGACCGACCCCCTTTGGACCGGATATACAGACCGACCCCCTGTGGACCGGATATACAGACCGACCCCCTGTGGACCGGATATACAAACCGACCCCCTTTGGACCGGATATACAGACCGACCCCCTTTGGACCGGATATACAGACCGACCCCCTGTGGACCGGATATACAGACCGACCCCCTGTGGACCGGATATACAAACCGACCCCCTGTGCACCGGATATACAAACTGACCCCCTTTGGAACGGATATACAAACCGACCCCCTTTTGACCGGATATACAAACTGACCCCCTTTGGACCGGATATACAGACCGACCCCCTTTGGACCGGATATACAGACCGACCCCCTGTGGACCGGATATACAGACCGACCCCCTGTGGACCGGATATACAAACCGACCCCCTTTGGACCGGATATACAGACCGACCCCCTTTGGACCGGATATACAGACCGACCCCCTGTGGACCGGATATACAAACCGACCCCCTGTGGACCGGATATACAAACCGACCCCCTTTGGACCGGATATACAGACCGACCCCCTTTGGACCGGATATACAGACCGACCCCCTGTGGACCGGATATACAGACCGACCCCCTGTGGACCGGATATACAAACCGACCCCCTTTGGACCGGATATACAAACCGACCCCCTTTGGACCGGATATACAAACTGACCCCCTTTGGACCGGATATACAGACCGACCCCCTTTGGACCGGATATACAGACCGACCCCCTGTGGACCGGATATACAGACCGACCCCCTGTGGACCGGATATACAAACCGACCCCCTTTGGACCGGATATACAGACCGACCCCCTTTGGACCGGATATACAGACCGACCCCCTGTGGACCGGATATACAGACCGACCCCCTGTGGACCGGATATACAAACCGACCCCCTGTGCACCGGATATACAAACTGACCCCCTTTGGACCAGATATACAAACTGACCCCCTTTGGACCGGATATACAAACCGACCCCCTTTGGACCGGATATACAAACTGACCCCCTTTGGACCAGATATACAAACTGACCCCCTTTGGACCAGATATACAAACCGACCCCCTTTGGACCGGATATACAAACTGACCCCCTTTGGACCGGATATACAGACCGACCCCCTTTGGACCGGATATACAGACCGACCCCCTGTGGACCGGATATACAGACCGACCCCCTGTGGACCGGATATACAAACCGACCCCCTTTGGACCGGATATACAGACCGACCCCCTTTGGACCGGATATACAGACCGACCCCCTGTGGACCGGATATACAGACCGACCCCCTGTGGACCGGATATACAAACCGACCCCCTGTGCACCGGATATACAAACTGACCCCCTTTGGAACGGATATACAAACCGACCCCCTTTTGACCGGATATACAAACTGACCCCCTTTGGACCGGATATACAGACCGACCCCCTTTGGACCGGATATACAGACCGACCCCCTGTGGACCGGATATACAAACTGACCCCCTTTGGACCGGATATACAAACTGACCCCCTTTGGACCAGATATACAAACTGACCCCCTTTGGACCGGATATACAAACCGACCCCCTTTGGACCGGATATACAAACTGACCCCCTTTGGACCAGATATACAAACTGACCCCCTTTGGACCAGATATACAAACCGACCCCTCTGATATACAGACCGACCCCCTGTGGACCAGATATACAAACTGACCCCTCTGATATACAGACCGACCCCCTGTGGACCAGATATACAAACTGACCCCCTGTGGACCAGATATACAAACTGACCCCCTGTGGACCAGATATACAAACTGACCCCCTTTGGACCAGATATACAAACTGACCCCCTGTGGACCAGATATACAAACTGACCCCTGTGGACCAGATATACAAACTGACCCCCTGTGGACCAGATATACAAACTGACCCCTGTGGACAAGATATACAAACTGACCCCTGTGGACCAGATATACAAACTGACCCCCTGTGGACCAGATATACAAACTGACCCCTGTGGACCAGATATACAAACTGACCCCCTGTGGACCAGATATACAAACTGACCCCCTGTGGACCAGATATACAAACTGACCCCCTGTGGACCAGATATACAAACTGACCCCCTGTGGACCAGATATACAAACTGACCCCCTTTGGACCAGATATACAAACTGACCCCCTTTGGACCAGATATACAAACTGACCCCCTTTGGACCGGATATACAGACCGACCCCCTTTGGACCGGATATACAGACCGACCCCCTTTGGACCGGATATACAGACCGACCCCCTTTGGACCGGATATACAGACCGACCCCCTGTGGACCGGATATACAAACCGACCCCCTTTGGACCGGATATACAAACTGACCCCCTTTGGACCGGATATACAAACTGACCCCCTTTGGACCGGATATACAAACCGACCCCTTTGGACCGGATATACAAACTGACCCCCTTTGGACCGGATATACAAACTGACCCCCTTTGGACCAGATATACAAACTGACCCCTCTGATATACAGACCGACCCCCTGTGGACCGGATATACAGACCGACCCCCTTTGGAACGGATATACAAACTGACCCCCTTTGGACCAGATATACAAACTGACCCCCTTTGGACCAGATATACAAACCGACC
>CM036552.1:26997219-27112668 GCA_020745685.1 Tautogolabrus adspersus
GTTGTGGACGGCTTTACACTAAAGGGTACACACTAACCTTGACCTAGGCCTTCTATTTCATGAGGGATTGCACACTCCCACCTGCGGGATCAAAATGAGTTGGGATTAATTTTAGCGTAGTTATCTTGTGTTTGATTAACATTTTAGTTTCATTGTTTTGGTTTTGCTAATTCATTTTGAGTTTGGTTATTCCTCTTCATGGTTGGTTGTCTGCACTGTTTTAGATAAAGCACTTTATGGCCTGATTTTATATTAACCCTTGTTTCTTTGTGATCAGGTGCTCAACGCGGCAGTCCGGTTCCCTGGTGGGGGTTTCTTCACAAACACTTTTTGTTGTTGTTCTTGGTGTGCAGTGTCACGGGTGGTTACTTTAAGGACCCCCTTGGTTCCCCTGCCGCATGGCAGCCTCAGCCCTGTTCCCCCCTCCTTGGCCAAGCGCTATTTTAGTATTTCTACTACTTATATTTGTGTGCAGTTTATTTAGTTTCTATTTTGACTTTGATTATTTTGCAATTATTTGAAGTATTACTTCATTTTGTTAAATAAAGCTTTATTACTTTTAAACTTGAAACCGTCTCTTTCCCTGTAATATTTTTAACACTTGTGTGACCTGTGACCCTGACTGTGACCTGTGACCCTGACTGTGACCTGTGACCCTGACTGTGACCTGTGACCCTGACTGTGACCTGTGACCCTGACTGTGACCTGTGACTCTGACTGTGACCTGTGACCCTGACTGTGACCTGTGACCCTGACTGTGACCTGTGACCCTGACTGTGACCTGTGACCCTGACTGTGACCTGTGACCCTGACTGTGACCTGTGATCCTGACTGTGACCTGTGACCCTGACTGTGACCTGTGACCCTGACTGTGACCTGTGACCCTGACTGTGACCTGTGACCCTGACTGTGACCTGTGACCCTGACTGTGACCTGTGACCCTGACTGTGACCTGTGACCCTGACCTGTGACCCTGACTGTGACCTGTGACCCTGACTGTGACCTGTGACCCTGACTGTGACCTGTGACCCTGACTGTGACCTGTGACTCTGGCTGTGACCTGTGACTCTGACTGTGACCTGTGACCCTGACTGTGACCTGTGACCCTGACTGTGACCTGTGACTCTGACTGTGACCTGTGACCCTGACTGTGACCTGTGACCCTGACTGTGACCTGTGACTCTGACTGTGACCTGTGACTCTGACTGTGACCTGTGACCCTGACTGTGACCTGTGATCCTGACTGTGACCTGTGACCCTGACTGTGACCTGTGACCCTGACTGTGACCTGTGACTCTGACTGTGACCTGTGACCCTGACTGTGACCTGTGATCCTGACTGTGACCTGTGACCCTGACTGTGACCTGTGACCCTGACTGTGACCTGTGACCCTGACTGTGACCTGTGACCCTGACTGTGACCTGTGACCCTGACTGTGACCTGTGACCCTGACTGTGACCTGTGACCCTGACTGTGACCTGTGACTCTGACTGTGACCTGTGACCCTGACTGTGACCTGTGACTCTGACTGTGACCTGTGACCCTGACTGTGACCTGTGACCCTGACTGTGACCTGTGACCCTGACTGTGACCTGTGACCCTGACTGTGACCTGTGACCTGTGACTCTGACTGTGACCTGTGACCCTGACTGTGACCTGTGATCCTGACTGTGACCTGTGACCCTGACTGTGACCTGTGACCCTGACTGTGACCTGTGACTCTGACTGTGACCTGTGACCCTGACTGTGACCTGTGACCCTGACTGTGACCTGTGACCCTGACTGTGACCTGTGACTCTGACTGTGACCTGTGACTCTGACTGTGACCTGTGACCCTGACTGTGACCTGTGACCCTGACTGTGACCTGTGACCCTGACTGTGACCTGTGACCCTGACTGTGACCTGTGACCCTGACTGTGACCTGTGACTCTGACTGTAACCTGTGACCCTGACTGTGACCTGTGACCCTGACTGTGACCTGTGACCCTGACTGTGACCTGTGACTCTGACTGTGACCTGTGACTCTGACTTTGACCTGTGACCCTGACTGTGACCTGTGACCCTGACTTTGACCTTAGTCTTTAAAAATTAGTTTGAGAATTTCCTGGTGGTGAAATTCCCCAAGGTGGCGTTGTCGCAAATGAATTGATCTACCGCTCCTGCTACATACAGATAATTAGTGTTTAAAGGGTTAATAAGAATCTGAAGCGCCACCTTAACGTGATGGAGGGGTTAGCGTGTCCCGGTGAACACAGGAGCGGTGTTGATGGGGGCTCTAACCCTGGAAGGGTCTTCATACTGGTCCAGAGAACAGATCATACTATTAAAGAACATATTATATAAATTATTCATGTTATAATAAAGATTATTGAGGATTATTGAGGATTATTGAGGGTTATTGAGGATTATTGAGGATTATTGAGGGTTATTGAGGGTTATTGAGGGTTATTGAGGGTTATTGAGGGTTATTGAGGGTTATTGAGGGTTATTGAGGATTATTGAGGATTATTGAGGATTATTGAGGATTATTGAGGGTTATTGAGGGTTATTGAGGGTTATTGAGGGTTATTGAGGGTTATTGAGGGTTATTGAGGATTATTGAGGATTATTGAGGGTTATTGAGGATTATTGAGGGTTATTGAGGGTTATTGAGGGTTATTGAGGGTTATTGAGGATTATTGAGGGTTATTGAGGGTTATTGAGGGTTATTGAGGGTTATTGAGGGTTATTGAGGGTTATTGAGGGTTATTGAGGATTATTGAGGATTATTGAGGGTTATTGAGGGTTATTGAGGGTTATTGAGGGTTATTGAGGGTTATTGAGGATTATTGAGGATTATTGAGGGTTATTGAGGGTTATTGAGGATTATTGAGGGTTATTGAGGGTTATTGAGGATTATTGAGGGTTATTGAGGGTTATTGAGGATTATTGAGGGTTATTGAGGGTTATTGAGGGTTATTGAGGATTATTGAGGGTTATTGAGGGTTATTGAGGATTATTGAGGGTTATTGAGGGTTATTGAGGGTTATTGAGGGTTATTGAGGATTATTGACGGTTATTGAGGGTTATTGAGGATTATTGACGGTTATTGAGGGTTATTGAGGATTATTGAGGGTTATTGAGGGTTATTGAGGATTATTGAGGGTTATTGAGGGTTATTGAGGGTTATTGAGGATTATTGAGGATTATTGAGGGTTATTGAGGGTTATTGAGGGTTATTGAGGGTTATTGAGGATTATTGAGGGTTATTGAGGGTTATTGAGGATTATTGAGGGTTATTGAGGGTTATTGAGGGTTATTGAGGGTTATTGAGGGTTATTGAGGGTTATTGAGGGTTATTGAGGATTATTGAGGGTTATTGAGGGTTATTGAGGGTTATTGAGGATTATTGAGGGTTATTGAGGGTTATTGAGGGTTATTGAGGGTTATTGAGGGTTATTGAGGGTTATTGAGGGTTATTGAGGGTTATTGAGGGTTATTGAGGGTTATTGAGGGTTATTGAGGATTATTGAGGGTTATTGAGGGTTATTGAGGGTTATTGAGGGTTATTGAGGGTTATTGAGGGTTATTGAGGGTTATTGAGGGTTATTGAGGGTTATTGAGGGTTATTGAGGGTTATTGAGGGTTATTGAGGGTCATTGAGGGTTATTGAGGGTTATTGAGGGTTATTGAGGGTTATTGAGGGTTATTGAGGATTATTGAGGATTATTGAGGGTTATTGAGGATTATTGAGGATTATTGAGGGTTATTGAGGGTTATTGAGGGTTATTGAGGATTATTGAGGGTTATTGAGGGTTATTGAGGATTATTGAGGATTATTGAGGGTTATTGAGGGTTATTGAGGGTTATTGAGGGTTATTGAGGGTTATTGAGGGTTATTGAGGGTTATTGAGGGTTATTGAGGGTTATTGAGGGTTATTGAGGATTATTGAGGATTATTGAGGGTTATTGAGGATTATTGAGGATTATTGAGGGTTATTGAGGGTTATTGAGGGTTATTGAGGATTATTGAGGGTTATTGAGGGTTATTGAGGATTATTGAGGGTTATTGAGGGTTATTGAGGGTTATTGAGGATTATTGAGGGTTATTGAGGGTTATTGAGGGTTATTGAGGGTTATTGAGGGTTATTGAGGGTTATTGAGGGTTATTGAGGGTTATTGAGGATTATTGAGGATTATTGAGGGTTATTGAGGGTTATTGAGGGTTATTGAGGGTTATTGAGGGTTATTGAGGATTATTGAGGGTTATTGAGGGTTATTGAGGATTATTGAGGATTATTGAGGGTTATTGAGGGTTATTGAGGGTTATTGAGGATTATTGAGGGTTATTGAGGGTTATTGAGGATTATTGAGGATTATTGAGGGTTATTGAGGGTTATTGAGGATTATTGAGGATTATTGAGGGTTATTGAGGGTTATTGAGGGTTATTGAGGGTTATTGAGGGTTATTGAGGGTTATTGAGGATTATTGAGGATTATTGAGGGTTATTGAGGGTTATTGAGGGTTATTGAGGGTTATTGAGGGTTATTGAGGATTATTGAGGATTATTGAGGGTTATTGAGGGTTATTGAGGGTCATTGAGGATTATTGAGGATTATTGAGGGTCATTGAGGGTCATTGAGGATTATTGAGGGTTATTGAGGGTTATTGAGGGTTATTGAGGG
The DNA here is from genome assembly GCA_020745685.1 of Tautogolabrus adspersus. Classification (NCBI taxonomy): domain Eukaryota; kingdom Metazoa; phylum Chordata; class Actinopteri; order Labriformes; family Labridae; genus Tautogolabrus; species Tautogolabrus adspersus. The sequence continues at coordinate 27,001,886 of CM036552.1, forward strand.
TTATTGAGGATTATTGAGGATTATTGAGGGTCATTGAGGGTCATTGAGGATTATTGAGGGTTATTGAGGGTTATTGAGGGTCATTGAGGGTCATTGAGGGTCATTGAGGGTCATTGAGGGTTATTGAGGGTTATTGAGGGTTATTGAGGGTTATTGAGGATTATTGAGGGTTATTGAGGGTTATTGAGGGTTATTGAGGGTTATTGAGGGTTATTGAGGGTCATTGAGGGTCATTGAGGGTCATTGAGGGTCATTGAGGGTTATTGAGGGTTATTGAGGGTTCGGGTTCGCTCACAGATTTATCAGACTTTTTAATAACAAAGTAAAGTTCATTCAAAAGATTCAGATATCAGAAGAAGCAGATTTATTTTCATACAGACCAATCAGAAAACATCAGACTGAAAACACGAGAAGATGCAATCTTAGTCTGAATGTTGCCTCGTTATCCGCATGTGTTGGTGATCAAAATCTGCAATGGACAATTTTTCATCCAAGAGCTTGTACTCAGGAAGCAAAGACTTCTGGGACACAAAGTTTAGAGAGATGTGTCACCAAAGTTGTTGATAAAGGTAAAGTTGCTGTTAAAGTTGCTGTTAAAGTTGCTGCTAAAGTTGCTGTTAAAGTTGCTGTTAAAGTTGCTGCTAAAGTTGCTGTTCATAAATGTGAAGGTTCAAAGGCGAATGATGTCATCACTCCTTCCTCAGAGCTCGGGCCTTTTCCTCGATGGCCTCTCGGGGCTCGTTGGGAGGCGGGATCTTTAGGTCGGTTGGCTCCACCCCCCACACCTCAGTGGCGTACTCTGTGATGGTTCTGTCGCTGGAGAACTTCCCCGTAGCAGCGATGTTCTTGATCACCATCTTGGTCCACGCCTTTGGATTCTTTAAGACACAAATAAAACATGTTTCTTCACGTGTGGATGGTTCTCTTGATAAATGATTAGGATTATTATTTTGGTCCCAGTTCAAGGCTTCATACCCGATACTTCAAATTCTCTTTTTCAAAAACAGTATCACTTTATTTTATAGAGAAATGTCCCGTGGTTATTGCCGTAGGCTTGAAGCAGTCAGTGGTTAAATGATTGTTCTATGATTGGTTTGGTGTCACGTGACCTCCTGGTCTGCTTAAACTATCCTTTAGCCTTTAGCCAGCTAGCCTGCTTGGGTTGGTTTCCCAGTGTAAATTCAATTCAATTCAAAAAATTTGATTTGTCCTCGGGGGGCAATTCAAGGTCACACAGAGCAGTAATGAACAACAGGGCAGGTATACTCAAATTTAACAAAAAGTAAAGTGTCAACATTTCAATACAAAATGACAAAGTTAGATATATCAAAAAAAGAGTGGAGGTCTAAGTGGACCGTGATTGGACTAAAGATGTAAACAGACATATCTGCAGTAACAGGAAATACATATAAATATATATATACAGAGCTATGTGCAAGTAGGCAGATACTGAATAATAAAGTGATAGAGTGCATGTCAGATAATAGAACAGACTAAATATAGAGCTAGATGAATACTGAAAGAATAAAGTGACCGTAGTGCAATGATGGATAAGATATGAAAACTAATATCAAATAGAATAAAGTGGAGTAGTGCATGAAGACCAAACGAGCATTAGGCGGTTAAGGTGCATGGCATAAGGACACTAAAAAAGGAGGTAGATATAACAAAGTTCACAGCTTCAATGAGCTGAATGAACGGGATCAGAGTGAGATAAGACGCTCATCATCTTCTCCAGGTGTGTTGGACTCAAACGTTACCTGATACAGTTTGTTGACTTCCTCCTGAGACTTCATGTAGTCTTCAAAGTCAGCAAACACTTTGAAACTGAGGAGGCAACAATAGAGGAGGAAGTCAGACAACGTGAACTACAAGTGATTCTCCATTGACATGACGAGAGTCTGAAATAATCCAGCAGGAGGCGACAGACTGAGCAGAGGGCTGATATGGATGAGGGTTCAACACAGCTTTATGGGGTTAAAAGATGTCTTCACATAGTTCTCCTCTGGACGTCGGGTTATCTCTGTATGTGTGTGTTTCTCACCGGTCGTGCTTGAAGAGCATCTCAGTGAGGTCTTTGAACAGATGAGGATTTTTGGGGCTGAAGAATCCGCTGGTGATCTGGTCCATCACTTGTTTGAGCACAGGGATCTTCTTATAGTATGACATGGCATCGTATCTAAAAACAGACAAAGTTTGTGCAAAGTTATAAAACAGAGTTCTGCATGGTTTCTGTTCTTTTCTTCAGTTTTTATTTTCACCCCATATCAACACTTTGTTCCCCTTATACTTTCAGAACACACCGTTTCTTCTGCCTATCCGTTATTTGCATTATGCTCATCACTAGTCAGGGATATCAACCTCATGACGGATATTAAGGCAGCTGTGTCTCAGTGGTAGAGTCTGTCATCTCTCAACTGAGAGGTGGGTTTGATCCCGAGTTCCTGAAGCCATATGTGCAATGTGTGCTTGGGCAAGACACTTAACCGAATTGCTCAAGCTGTGTATAAATGGATGAGATGGACTCTTTACTCAGCAGCCTCTACCATCAGTGAGTGAATGTGTATGAATGGATGAGTTAATACTGATGGTCTCTTTACTCAGCAGCCTCTACCATCAGTGAGTGAATGTGTATGAATGGATGAGTTAATACTGATGGTCTCTTTACTCAGCAGCCTCTACCATCAGTGAGTGAATGTGTATGAATGGATGAGTTAATACTGATGGTCTCTTTACTCAGCAGCCTCTACCATCAGTGTGTGAATGTGTATGAATGGATGAGTTAATACTGATGGTCTCTTTACTCAGCAGCCTCTACCATCAGTGTGTGAATGTGTATGAATGGATGAGTTAATACTGATGGACTCTTTACTCAGCAGCCTCTACCATCAGTGTGTGAATGTGTATGAATGGATGAGTTAATACTGATGGACTCTTTACTCAGCAGCCTCTACCATCAGTGTGTGAATGTGTATGAATGGATGAGTTAATACTGATGGTCTCTTTACTCTGCAGCCTCTACCATCAGTGAGTGAATGTGTATGAATGGATGAGTTAATACTGATGGACTCTTTACTCAGCAGCCTCTACCATCAGTGTGTGAATGTGTATGAATGGATGAGTTAATACTGATGGACTCTTTACTCAGCAGCCTCTACCATCAGTGTGTGAATGTGTATGAATGGATGAGTTAATACTGATGGACTCTTTACTCAGCAGCCTCTACCATCAGTGTGTGAATGTGTATGAATGGATGAGTTAATACTGATGGTCTCTTTACTCAGCAGCCTCTACCATCAGTGAGTGAATGTGTATGAATGGATGAGTTAATACTGATGGACTCTTTACTCAGCAGCCTCTACCATCAGTGTGTGAATGTGTATGAATGGATGAGTTAATACTGATGGTCTCTTTACTCAGCAGTCTCTACCATCAGTGTGTGAATGTGTATGAATGGATGAGTTAATACTGATGGACTCTTTACTCAGCAGCCTCTACCATCAGTGTGTGAATGTGTATGAATGGATGAGTTAATACTGATGGTCTCTTTACTCAGCAGCCTCTACCATCAGTGAGTGAATGTGTATGAATGGATGAGTTAATACTGATGGACTCTTTACTCAGCAGCCTCTACCATCAGTGAGTGAATGTGTATGAATGGATGAGTTAATACTGATGGACTCTTTACTCAGCAGCCTCTACCATCAGTGAGTGAATGTGTATGAATGGATGAGTTAATACTGATGGTCTCTTTACTCAGCAGCCTCTACCATCAGTGTGTGAATGTGTATGAATGGATGAGTTAATACTGATGGACTCTTTACTCAGCAGCCTCTACCATCAGTGTGTGAATGTGTATGAATGGATGAGTTAATACTGATGGACTCTTTACTCAGCAGCCTCTACCATCAGTGTGTGAATGTGTATGAATGGATGAGTTAATACTGATGGACTCTTTACTCAGCAGCCTCTACCATCAGTGTGTGAATGTGTATGAATGGATGAGTTAATACTGATGGTCTCTTTACTCAGCAGCCTCTACCATCAGTGTGTGAATGTGTATGAATGGATGAGTTAATACTGATGGTCTCTTTACTCAGCAGCCTCTACCATCAGTGTGTGAATGTGTATGAATGGATGAGTTAATACTGATGGTCTCTTTACTCAGCAGCCTCTACCATCAGTGAGTGAATGTGTATGAATGGATGAGTTAATACTGATGGACTCTTTACTCAGCAGCCTCTACCATCAGTGTGTGAATGTGTATGAATGGATGAGTTAATACTGATGGACTCTTTACTCAGCAGCCTCTACCATCAGTGAGTGAATGTGTATGAATGGATGAGTTAATACTGATGGTCTCTTTACTCAGCAGCCTCTACCATCAGTGAGTGAATGTGTATGAATGGATGAGTTAATACTGATGGTCTATTTACTCAGCAGCCTCTACCATCAGTGTGTGAATGTGTATGAATGGATGAGTTAATACTGATGGACTCTTTACTCAGCAGCCTCTACCATCAGTGAGTGAATGTGTATGAATGGATGAGTTAATACTGATGGACTCTTTACTCAGCAGTCTCTACCATCAGTGTGTGAATGTGTATGAATGGATGAGTTAATACTGATGGACTCTTTACTCAGCAGTCTCTACCATCAGTGAGTGAATGTGTATGAATGGATGAGTTAATACTGATGGACTCTTTACTCAGCAGTCTCTACCATCAGTGTGTGAATGTGTATGAATGGATGAGTTAATACTGATGGTCTCTTTACTCAGCAGCCTCTACCATCAGTGTGTGAATGTGTATGAATGGATGAGTTAATACTGATGGTCTCTTTACTCAGCAGCCTCTACCATCAGTGTGTGAATGTGTATGAATGGATGAGTTAATACTGATGGTCTCTTTACTCAGCAGCCTCTACCATCAGTGTGTGAATGTGTATGAATGGATGAGTTAATACTGATGGACTCTTTACTCAGCAGCCTCTACCATCAGTGTGTGAATGTGTATGAATGGATGAGTTAATACTGATGGACTCTTTACTCAGCAGCCTCTACCATCAGTGAGTGAATGTGTATGAATGGATGAGTTAATACTGATGGACTCTTTACTCAGCAGCCTCTACCATCAGTGTGTGAATGTGTATGAATGGATGAGTTAATACTGATGGTCTCTTTACTCAGCAGCCTCTACCATCAGTGTGTGAATGTGTATGAATGGATGAGTTAATACTGATGGACTCTTTACTCAGCAGCCTCTACCATCAGTGTGTGAATGTGTATGAATGGATGAGTTAATACTGATGGTCTCTTTACTCAGCAGCCTCTACCATCAGTGAGTGAATGTGTATGAATGGATGAGTTAATACTGATGGACTCTTTACTCAGTAGCCTCTACCATCAGTGTGTGAATGTGTATGAATGGATGAGTTAATACTGATGGACTCTTTACTCAGCAGCCTCTACCATCAGTGTGTGAATGTGTATGAATGGATGAGTTAATACTGATGGTCTCTTTACTCAGCAGCCTCTACCATCAGTGAGTGAATGTGTATGAATGGATGAGTTAATACTGATGGACTCTTTACTCAGCAGCCTCTACCATCAGTGTGTGAATGTGTATGAATGGATGAGTTAATACTGATGGACTCTTTACTCAGCAGCCTCTACCATCAGTGTGTGAATGTGTATGAATGGATGAGTTAATACTGATGGTCTCTTTACTCAGCAGCCTCTACCATCAGTGAGTGAATGTGTATGAATGGATGAGTTAATACTGATGGACTCTTTACTCAGCAGCCTCTACCATCAGTGTGTGAATGTGTATGAATGGATGAGTTAATACTGATGGACTCTTTACACAGCAGCCTCTACCATCAGTGAGTGAATGTGTATGAATGGATGAGTTAATACTGATGGACTCTTTACTCAGCAGCCTCTACCATCAGTGTGTGAATGTGTATGAATGGATGAGTTAATACTGATGGACTCTTTACTCAGCAGCCTCTACCATCAGTGTGTGAATGTGTATGAATGGATGAGTTAATACTGATGGACTCTTTACTCAGCAGCCTCTACCATCAGTGTGTGAATGTGTATGAATGGATGAGTTAATACTGATGGACTCTTTACTCAGCAGCCTCTACCATCAGTGTGTGAATGTGTATGAATGGATGAGTTAATACTGATGGTCTCTTTACTCAGCAGCCTCTACCATCAGTGAGTGAATGTGTATGAATGGATGAGTTAATACTGATGGACTCTTTACTCAGCAGCCTCTACCATCAGTGAGTGAATGTGTATGAATGGATGAGTTAATACTGATGGTCTCTTTACTCAGCAGTCTCTACCATCAGTGAGTGAATGTGTATGAATGGATGAGTTAATACTGATGGACTCTTTACTCAGCAGCCTCTACCATCAGTGTGTGAATGTGTATGAATGGATGAGTTAATACTGATGGACTCTTTACTCAGCAGCCTCTACCATCAGTGTGTGAATGTGTATGAATGGATGAGTTAATACTGATGGTCTCTTTACTCAGCAGTCTCTACCATCAGTGAGTGAATGTGTATGAATGGATGAGTTAATACTGATGGACTCTTTACTCAGCAGCCTCTACCATCAGTGTGTGAATGTGTATGAATGGATGAGTTAATACTGATGGACTCTTTACTCAGCAGCCTCTACCATCAGTGTGTGAATGTGTATGAATGGATGAGTTAATACTGATGGACTCTTTACTCAGCAGCCTCTACCATCAGTGAGTGAATGTGTATGAATGGATGAGTTAATACTGATGGTCTCTTTACTCAGCAGCCTCTACCATCAGTGAGTGAATGTGTATGAATGGATGAGTTAATACTGATGGACTCTTTACTCAGCAGCCTCTACCATCAGTGAGTGAATGTGTATGAATGGATGAGTTAATACTGATGGACTCTTTACTCAGCAGCCTCTACCATCAGTGTGTGAATGTGTATGAATGGATGAGTTAATACTGATGGACTCTTAAAGCAGACAGTGACATGGTCTCCTTTACCCTGTTTTGTCCATCTCAGCCACGTCCTCCACCCTCATTCCGAAGATGAACAGGTTCTCCTCTCCAGCCTCTTCAGCCATCTCCACGTTGGCTCCGTCCATGGTGCCAATAGTCAGCGCTCCGTTCAGCATGAACTTCATGTTTCCTGTTCCTGACGCTTCAGTGCCGGCGGTAGAGATCTGTTCAGACAGATCTGTGGCAGGTATCACTGAGAGAGACAGCAAATCTTTATTATTTATTAATCTTTATATGAGGATGGTGTCCCTACATGTGAAATGACTGTTTGAACCCTGCTGATTTGACTGCCATCTTGATCAAGGAGCTAGATACCATAGGAGGATGGATCCTGGAAAACAAGCTCATACTGAATACATCCAAAAACACAAAAAGCATATTATTTGGTTCAAATCATTCTGTAAAGGCACGAGCCAGAGATTCATCTCTTTAAAGATAACATACCGATTAAGTAAGTCAGGGAAACTAAACTGTTGGGACTCACCTTTGACAGCTTGCTCTGGGTACTGTCGTTCTTTCACAACTTGATTATTGCCAGATAATTTGGGTAAATGCAACCAAAAAAGATTGAAACAGACTGCAGCTAGTACAGAACAAGGCGGCACGCCTGGCTCTTCAGTGTCTGAATAGTACCGACGTAAACAGCATGTCGTCTCAGCTAAAAGTTGATGACAACATGACATCTTTGCTCCTACTTGCAACATGGAAACTTTTGCAATTCAAAACACCTTTATATCTATACAGTGAGTTAAAACAGAATTTAGAATCACATGCATACGCCACCAGACGAGCAACAACAGGCCCAGAGTAAACATGTACCGTAATATATAGAGCAATGAAAACATGGAATTCTTTACCATTGTTCTTGACATTATTATGATGTAAAGTTTGATATATTTTCTAAAATGTATTGATTCGTGGAAACTATTTTTGAAAAGCCCTCTTCTAAATGTGATGGTTTGTGTGGACTATAGTGCTTAATTATGTTTTTCAAATGTACATTTTATATTCATGTTCATGTTTTTTAATGTGGACCCAGAAAGAAGAGCTGAGCGCTTGGGACGGCTAATGGGGATGCTATCAAATAAACAAATACGCTCACAGAGGCTCAGAAACGTGAGCAGCTGAGAAAGAAAAAGTTCTGAAAGTACCTTTCTCTGCTAAGGAGACCCTGTAGTTCTCCAGGTAGATGACCTTCAGCTTGTCTCCCACCACAGGGTCATTATTCACAACGTCAGCCACTGACGTGATCAGCTTGATGATCATCTTCGCCATGTGATACCCAGGTGCAGCCTGCAGAGGGCGACAGAGTGTCACTTATAACCAACACAAACATCACAGCTCTTGTGTTGCTCTGATGTCGGCTCAGTACCTTTCCTCCGATGATCACTGTTCGAGGTACAAAAGGGGCGGCTGGGTTTTTTCTGATGCCTTTGGAAACACAGGAATGACAAAAGGTTCATGATGAGCTGAAACCAGAGAGACACAGCGAGACACAACCAAGAGACAAAGGCAGATAGACACTGAGTGAAATGAGAGACACAGAGAGACGCGTACTTCCCACTCATCACCTACACACAGAAACAATTTAACTCAATGGACAACGAGCACAAACTGGTGTACCTGCTGTGTGAGGTCCAACAATGTGCCATCACTGCAGCACGTTATGTGAGCTGCTGCGACCAGAAGAGAGCGTGCAACAGCTCCAAACCCCCGTGAACAAAACATCCACGCACTAATCTGTATATAACTGTACATACACACAGACCACACAGCCCCTAACCCTAACACATTTAGTCTTCATGCTGTCTCTTTAAATCTTAATATTTTCATTTTATATTTCTGTAAGTTATCTGTAGTCATCTATAACTATTTTAAAAGCTAAATTACATTTTTATCTTATATTTCTTTTTTTAAACGTAAACCTGCACAGCTCTGTTAGTTTGATTTAAATCTTTGTTATTCTTTAATTGTACTTCATTTTGTGTTTTATTTTTATTTCAGCAACGTTAACATGTTTTCCATGCTAATAAAGCCCACAGAGAGAAAGACACAGAGAGACACAGAGTGATGAGTGATTTACGTACGGTTGGACATGGCTATGATGTGTGATTTACGTATGGTTGGACATGGCGATGATGTGTGATTTACGTATGGTTGGACATGGCGATGATGTGTGATTTACGTATGGTTGGACATGGCGATGATGTGTGATTGACGTATGGTTGGACATGGCGATGATGTGTGATTGACGTATGGTTGGACATGGCGATGATGTGTGATTTACGTATGGTTGGACATGGCGATGATGTGTGATTTACGTACGGTTGGACATGGCGATGATGAGTGATTTACGTACGGTTGGACATGGCGATGATGTGTGATTTACGTATGGTTGGACATGGCGATGATGTGTGATTTACGTATGGTTGGACATGGCGATGATGTGTGATTTACGTATGGTTGGACATGGCTATGATGTGTGATTTACGTATGGTTGGACATGGCGATGATGTGTGATTTACGTATGGTTGGACATGGCTATGATGTGTGATTTACGTATGGTTGGACATGGCGATGATGTGTGATTTACGTATGGTTGGACATGGCGATGATGTGTGATTGACGTATGGTTGGACATGGCTATGATGTGTGATCGACGTATGGTTGGACATGGCTATGATGTGTGATTTACGTATGGTTGGACATGGCGATGATGTGTGATTTACGTATGGTTGGACATGGCTATGATGTGTGATTTACGTATGGTTGGACATGGCTATGATGTGTGATTTACGTATGGTTGGACATGGCGATGATGTGTGATTTACGTATGGTTGGACATGGCGATGATGTGTGATTGACGTATGGTTGGACATGGCTATGATGTGTGATTGACGTATGGTTGGACATGGCTATGATGTGTGATTTACGTATGGTTGGACATGGCTATGATGTGTGATTTACGTATGGTTGGACATGGCGATGATGTGTGATTTACGTATGGTTGGACATGGCTATGATGTGTGATTTACGTATGGTTGGACATGGCGATGATGTGTGATTTACGTATGGTTGGACATGGCTATGATGTGTGATTTACGTATGGTTGGACATGGCGATGATGTGTGATTTACGTATGGTTGGACATGGCGATGATGTGTGATTGACGTATGGTTGGACATGGCTATGATGTGTGATTGACGTATGGTTGGACATGGCGATGATGTGTGATTTACGTATGGTTGGACATGGCTATGATGTGTGATTTACGTATGGTTGGACATGGCTATGATGTGTGATTGACGTATGGTTGGACATGGCTATGATGTGTGATTTACGTATGGTTGGACATGGCTATGATGTGTGATTTACGTATGGTTGGACATGGCTATGATGTGTGATTTACGTATGGTTGGACATGGCTATGATGTGTGATTTACGTATGGTTGGACATGGCTATGATGTGTGATTGACGTATGGTTGGACATGGCTATGATGTGTGATTGACGTATGGTTGGACATGGCTATGATGTGTGATTTACGTATGGTTGGACATGGCTATGATGTGTGATTGACGTATGGTTGGACATGGCTATGATGTGTGATTTACGTATGGTTGGACATGGCTATGATGTGTGATTTACGTATGGTTGGACATGGCGATGATGTGTGATTTACGTATGGTTGGACATTGCTATGATGTGTGATTGACGTATGGTTGGACATGGCTATGATGTGTGATTGACGTATGGTTGGACATGGCTATGATGTGTGATTGACGTATGGTTGGACATGGCTATGATGTGTGATTGACGTATGGTTGGACATGGCTATGATGTGTGATTTACGTATGGTTGGACATGGCTATGATGAGTGATTTACGTACGGTTGGACATGGCGATGATGTGTGATTTACGTATGGTTGGACATGGCGATGATGTGTGATTTACGTATGGTTGGACATGGCGATGATGTGTGATTTACGTATGGTTGGACATGGCGATGATGTGTGATTTACGTATGGTTGGACATGGCTATGATGTGTGATTTACGTATGGTTGGACATGGCGATGATGTGTGATTTACGTATGGTTGGACATGGCTATGATGTGTGATTTACGTATGGTTGGACATGGCTATGATGTGTGATTTACGTATGGTTGGACATGGCGATGATGTGTGATTTACGTATGGTTGGACATGGCTATGATGTGTGATTTACGTATGGTTGGACATGGCTATGATGTGTGATTTACGTATGGTTGGACATGGCTATGATGTGTGATTGACGTATGGTTGGACATGGCTATGATGTGTGATTGACGTATGGTTGGACATGGCGATGATGTGTGATTTACGTATGGTTGGACATGGCTATGATGTGTGATTTACGTATGGTTGGACATGGCGATGATGTGTGATTTACGTATGGTTGGACATGGCTATGATGTGTGATTGACGTATGGTTGGACATGGCTATGATGTGTGATTTACGTATGGTTGGACATGGCGATGATGTGTGATTTACGTATGGTTGGACATGGCGATGATGTGTGATTTACGTATGGTTGGACATGGCTATGATGTGTGATTGACGTATGGTTGGACATGGCTATGATGTGTGATTGACGTATGGTTGGACATGGCTATGATGTGTGATTGACGTATGGTTGGACATGGCTATGATGTGTGATTTACGTATGGTTGGACATGGCGATGATGTGTGATTTACGTATGGTTGGACATGGCTATGATGTGTGATTTACGTATGGTTGGACATGGCGATGATGTGTGATTTACGTATGGTTGGACATGGCGATGATGTGTGATTTACGTATGGTTGGACATGGCTATGATGTGTGATTTACGTATGGTTGGACATGGCGATGATGTGTGATTTACGTATGGTTGGACATGGCTATGATGTGTGATTTACGTATGGTTGGACATGGCGATGATGTGTGATTTACGTATGGTTGGACATGGCTATGATGTGTGATTTACGTATGGTTGGACATGGCTATGATGTGTGATTTACGTATGGTTGGACATGGCGATGATGTGTGATTTACGTATGGTTGGACATGGCTATGATGTGTGATTTACGTATGGTTGGACATGGCGATGATGTGTGATTTACGTATGGTTGGACATGGCGATGATGTGTGATTTACGTATGGTTGGACATGGCGATGATGTGTGATTTACGTATGGTTGGACATGGCGATGATGTGTGATTTACGTATGGTTGGACATGGCGATGATGTGTGATTTACGTATGGTTGGACATGGCTATGATGTGTGATTTACGTATGGTTGGACATGGCTATGATGTGTGATTTACGTACGGTTGGACATGGCGATGATGTGTGATTTACGTATGGTTGGACATGGCTATGATGTGTGATTTACGTATGGTTGGACATGGCTATGATGTGTGATTTACGTATGGTTGGACATGGCGATGATGTGTGATTTACGTATGGTTGGACATGGCGATGATGTGTGATTTACGTATGGTTGGACATGGCGATGATGTGTGATTTACGTATGGTTGGACATGGCGATGATGTGTGATTTACGTACGGTTGGACATGGCGATGATGTGTGATTTACGTATGGTTGGACATGGCGATGATGTGTGATTTACGTATGGTTGGACATGGCGATGATGTGTGATTTACGTATGGTTGGACATGGCTATGATGTGTGATTGACGTATGGTTGGACATGGCTATGATGTGTGATTTACGTATGGTTGGACATGGCTATGATGTGTGATTTACGTATGGTTGGACATGGCTATGATGTGTGATTTACGTATGGTTGGACATGGCGATGATGTGTGATTTACGTATGGTTGGACATGGCTATGATGTGTGATTTACGTATGGTTGGACATGGCTATGATGTGTGATTTACGTATGGTTGGACATGGCGATGATGTGTGATTTACGTATGGTTGGACATGGCGATGATGTGTGATTTACGTATGGTTGGACATGGCTATGATGTGTGATTTACGTACGGTTGGACATGGCGATGATGTGTGATTTACGTATGGTTGGACATGGCTATGATGTGTGATTTACGTACGGTTGGACATGGCGATGATGTGTGATTTACGTATGGTTGGACATGGCGATGATGTGTGATTTACGTACGGTTGGACATGGCGATGATGTGTGATTTACGTATGGTTGGACATGGCGATGATGTGTGATTTACGTACGGTTGGACATGGCGATGATGTGTGATTTACGTACGGTTGGACATGGCTATGATGTGTGATTTACGTAAGGTTGGACATGGCTATGATGTGTGATTTACGTACGGTTGGACATGGCTATGATGTGTGATTTACGTATGGTTGGACATGGCTATGATGTGTGATTTACGTATGGTTGGACATGGCGATGATGTGTGATTTACGTATGGTTGGACATGGCTATGATGTGTGATTTACGTATGGTTGGACATGGCTATGATGTGTGATTTACGTATGGTTGGACATGGCGATGATGTGTGATTGACGTATGGTTGGACATGGCTATGATGTGTGATTTACGTATGGTTGGACATGGCGATGATGTGTGATTGACGTATGGTTGGACATGGCTATGATGTGTGATTTACGTATGGTTGGACATGGCGATGATGTGTGATTGACGTACGGTTGTACATGGCGATGATATGCAGGCAGTTGAGCAGCTGACGCTTGTACTCGTGGATTCTCTTCACGTGGACGTCAAACATGGAGGACAGGTTGATCTTCACCTTGTACTCCGTCTCCAGGTACTGGCCGAATTTCACCTTGTTGTCCTGAGAACAACCAGAAATATGAGTTCCTGAATGTGAAGCGGTTGAGTGTCAGGTGTGATCTGTCCCGACACGTTCTGACTTTAAAGCTGCTCTGAACCAATGAATCAGGCCGTTAAATCTTCTCCTGTTGAGACATGCAGCAGAAATAAACAACTACAGAGAAATAAGCTGGTTCATGTTTCTCATGTTGAAATGTGTGTTTCATGGTTTCAGGTTCCAACGTGCAACTTCACACCATCAGCAAACCATCAGTGTGACACAAAAAAAGGAATCAGCAGCCACGAAAGACTCCTGAGTACAAAGAAACCCGATTTAAAACCCAGACAGAGTTTAAATAATCTGAGATGATTTAATCTGAGCGATTATTAATCTGTGGAAACATTTTCTTTATGTTGTTTTTCTTAAAGCTGTAACCCTGATGACCCCTGATGACCCCTAATGACCCCTGATGATCCCTGATCAAACTGACTCACAGAACTAGGAGACGACACTTCTTCAAGAATTCTATTTCAGGAACTTTCTCCTGTTTCCTTTGAGGTCTGATCAGTGTTGAAGTGTTAGCGCCCTCAGAAGTTTATCAGAGTTCTGCCTACATGTCCCAGGAGGCATTGCACACAATAACCGTTCTTTGATTGGTTTCTCCATCGTCAGTCTGGTTTGATTAAATATGATAATGAATAAATCCTCGTCACGAACATCTTCTGCACACAAACTTGAAATGTTGAAACTGGAGCCGAGGCTGAGAGCAGAAATCAGACTTCAAATTAAGAAAGTAAAATTAAAGAACTTTTAGTTCAGATCAGAGAACAGAGTTAACTTCTTTATATTATGTTCTTGTGTTTCTAATAATCCTACTGCTTTCATTACTGGCAGCAGGATGTACCTGTTTGATTTTGGAGACATCCCGGATGAAGGCAGCATCATCGACAAAGTCTTTGAGCTTTTGCAGCTGGCTCAGGTCCTTCACATAATCCTCTCCGATCACCTCAAAGAAACACAAACACATCAAGGCATCAAACACATCGCACATGTAGAACACGTCAAACACTTCCAACACATCAAACACGTCCAACACGTCCAAGACGTCAAACATGTCAAACACTTCCAACATATCAAACACGTCAAAAACGTCAAACACGTCAAACACATCAAACACGTCGAAAACATCACACCTCAAACACTTCCAACATATCAAACACGTCGAACATGTAGAACGAGTCAAACACATCAAACACGTCAAACACGTCAAACACGTCAAACACGTCAAACACGTCAAACACATCAAACACGTCAAACACATCAAACACGTCAAACACGTCAAACACATCAAACACGTCAAACACATCAAACACGTCAAACACATCAAAAACGTCGAACATGTAGAACGAGTCAAACACATCAAACACGTCAAACACGTCAAACACATCAAACACGTCAAACACGTCAAACACATCAAACACGTCAAACACATCAAACACGTCAAACACGTCAAACACGTCAAACACATCAAACACGTCAAACACATCAAACACGTCGAACATGTAGAACGAGTCAAACACATCAAACACGTCAAACACGTCAAACACATCAAACACGTCAAACACGTCAAACACGTCAAACACATCAAACACGTCAAACACGTCAAACACGTCAAACACGTCAAACACGTCAAACACGTCAAACACATCAAACACGTCAAACACGTCAAACACGTCAAAAACGTCAAACACGTCAAACACATCAAACACGTCAAACACGTCAAACACGTCAAACACGTCAAACACATCAAACACGTCAAACACGTCAAACACGTCAAACACGTCAAACACGTCAAACACGTCAAACACATCAAACACGTCAAACACGTCAAACACGTCAAACACATCAAACACGTCAAACACGTCAAACACGTCAAACACGTCAAACACGTCAAACACATCAAACACGTCAAACACGTCAAACACGTCAAACACGTCAAACACGTCAAACACGTCAAACACATCAAACACGTCAAACACATCAAACACGTACAACACATCAAACACGTCAAACACGTCAAACACATCAAACACGTCAAACACGTCAAACACGTCAAACACATCAAACACGTCAAACACATCAAACACGTCAAACACGTCAAACACATCAAACACGTCAAACACATCAAACACGTCAAACACGTCAAACACGTCAAACACATCAAACACGTCAAACACGTCAAACACGTCAAACACGTCAAACACATCAAACACGTCAAACACATCAAACACGTCAAACACGTCAAACACGTCAAACACATCAAACACGTCAAACACATCAAACACGTCAAACACGTCAAACACGTCAAACACGTCAAACACGTCAAACACGTCAAACACATCAAACACGTCAAACACATCAAACACGTACAACACATCAAACACGTCAAACACGTCAAACACATCAAACACGTCAAACACGTCAAACACGTCAAACACATCAAACACGTCAAACACATCAAACACATCAAACACGTCAAACACGTCAAACACGTCAAACACATCAAACACGTCAAACACGTCAAACACGTCAAACACATCAAACACGTCAAACACATCAAACACGTCAAACACGTCAAACACATCAAACACGTCAAACACGTCAAACACGTCAAAAACGTCAAACACGTCAAACACATCAAACACGTCAAACACGTCGAACACATCAAACACGTCAAAAACGTCAAACACATCAAACACGTCAAAAACGTCAAACACGTCAAACACCTCAAACACGTCAAACACATCAAACACGTACAACACGTACAACACGTACAACACGTCAAACACATCAAACACGTCAAACACGTCAAACACATCAAACTAGTCGAACGCGTCAAACAAACAGACTCAGACTCACATAAACATGGACTGATACAGAGGCTGCTCATGTTCAATCGTATAGTTAGGGGAATCAATCTCTGACGGTAAAGGCTTTAAACTCTCCATCGCACATTGATTGGTTGATTTCAGCATTGATTCAGGAGTTACCTCGGCGATGAGCTCAGCCAGCCCGGGGTTGCAGAGTAGCAGCCAGCGTCGGGGAGTGATGCCGTTGGTTTTGTTCTGAAACTTTTCTGGTTCCAGTTCGCTGAAGTCTCTGAACCTGTGGAGGAAAAAAGTGACTGTTTGTTTTTGAGGAAGGACTCTGATCCCTGTGAGGAACGTTGATTACATATATAGGGAGAGTTGATGCGTGGCGCCCCCTGTGGAAAAAGCAGTACCGCTTATCTTTATGCAGATTCAGTGACATAACTGTTGTGTTGAAACACCTGCAGTCACTGTGGATCTTTAAGGTGAACATAAACAGACCCTTCACTCTGATGCTTTAAGCTTCATTCAACACGTCGGCACAAACAGCGAAATCAAGACACAGAATAAGACCGATTAAATTAATGAGCTGGAAGTCGTCTCTGATCGTCTTGTTTTTGTGTGTGTGTGTGTGTAACAAGATGATGGCTCCATCCTGTGGTTTCTATGACAACACATCATGTTCTGGTTCAAACTGATTGTCATTTCCCCTCTGACCCACAGTGACTCCCCTCCTCCTCCTTGGTTTAAAGGTCCTCTAATGTTTAGCTGTAATGCTGGTCCGTCTGACTTTTACACTGATCATTGTTTCCTCTTACATTTCAGTCTTGATGATGTTGGAGTGAATCTCAGCCACTCCATTGACAGCGTGTGAGCCCACGATGCACAGGTGAGCCATGTTGACTCGCTTACAGCCGTCCTCCTCGATCAGAGACATGGACCTCAGCTTGTCCATGTTGTCTGGAAAGAGAGCTGTGATCCTCTGCGAGAACAATGAGACGCAGAAAGTGTTAAGGATGCAGCTGCTCACAGCTAACATGATAATAACATGATTATTATATGATATCATAACGAGTGTGTAAGCAGCAGAGCACGCACGTCCAGGTGGATCTGGTTGATCTGGTAGATGATCTGCAGGTGTCGGGGCAGCAGCTTCTGCAGCAGCTCCACAGGCCAGCGCTCCAACGCCTCAGGGAGGACCGTGTGGTTGGTGTAGGCGAAGGTGCGCTTCGTCAGGTCCCAGGCCTGCAGAGGAGGAACTTAACTGAGCTCTGTGGCTGATTCACATCCACACACGTTTGTATAAAGGTGTTTTTGTTTTAAGAATGAATTTAAATAACTCTGTTTTATATTAAAAACATTGAGATGTGTCTGTGTTAGTGTCTGCAGGAGGTGACTCAATAATGATAAATGTTTGAACATGTCCTCAGACAGCTCGGAACATCTCATCAATTTCTCACTTCTTCTTTTCTTTGATTCGTGTGTCTAAAAAAACTCTTCCTTCCTGTTTTCATTTTTCTTCACCTGGCTGACGGTTTCTTTCACACAAATATTTTGCAACACAGAGATGGCAGTTTGATTTGTCACCCTCTGCGGTTTGACCGTGTTTTAACTCTCACTCACCGTGTCCCAGTCCAGTTTCTCAATGTCCACAAAGATCCTCATCAGCTCCGGGATCGCCATGGCGGGATGAGTGTCGTTCAGCTGGATGGCGACCTGAAACATGACATGATGTGGTCATTGTGTCGTCACCTCCTCGTAGATTACACCAGCTCTATTTAAACACTATCTCAACTGCTATCTGTGGAGGAGTGTTAGAGACGGGACTTTTATCTCCAATCACTGCACAACAATCCTCTAACAGGAGGGAGGTCGACCTGTCCAGAGTAAAGTCTCCACAGAGATGTAGCTGCTGGTTCTGCTTTAAAGGAAATAATTGAGTCTGTCTCTTTAAAGAGACGACCGGCTTGACGAGGCCGGTCTTCATTCATTTGTTCTTATTCATTATTTACATCCTCAGTACAGTTAAAGTAGGGCCAAGGGTAAAAATGCAGATATTTCCCTTAGGCACGGCAAAGAAACAGTGTGACAGATGACAGAAGTGACACAGACTTCAAAGAAGTAACAAACCCTGATTTCCCTGACATGCCTTCACTCCTGGAGCTCCATCTCTGCATTGGTGACGCTCACATCGATGAATCTAAGGCTCATTTTCAGACTTACTTTGTCGGGGAAGCCCTCGAAGGAGGTCCGGCCGGGACTGCCCTTCTTGCTGGTCTTGAAGCGGCGGATGATGTCTTGGAGTGTGGCGGCCACAACAAAGTACTCCTGCTTCAGACGCAGTTCTTTCCCTTCAAAGAACTTTACAGTAAAGAGCCCAGAGAGGAGAGGTGGAGGTTTTTATGATACCAAAGATTATCAGTGTGCTGAAGAATTGATTTCTTTGTTTGAAGATCTCATGAACAATTAGGAATCGTTGGGCTACTCAAATTATTTTGTGCTTTGAATCAAATTTAATGACTAAATCTTGAACTTACATTGTCGTTGGGGTAGAGAACACGAGAGATGTTCTCGGCCAGATTTCTGTCCAGGACAGCCTGGATGTAATCTCCAACGTTAACTACAGACAGGTCAAGTCAGGTTACATTGATGTATATATTATATATATATTTATTATGTTACAGTGTTTGCAATGCAAGGTCAGAAGTTAAACTCTGTAGGAGAGGAAACTGCAGCTCTTCAGCTGTGTTGCAACACAGACTTGTTGTTGCACGCTGCCAGAGTTGCAGCAGTTTCCTTTTTTCTTGCAAAGTGTTTTCTTTTGAAACACAAAAGGAAACCCGCAGAATGATTTGCAAATGTATTTTCCTCTTAAGAATTGGCAATAAAAGAACCCAGACACTCACAGTCTCTCAAGTTAAAGTCGTTGGGAGCACGGGCGGACCACAGCCTCATGGTGTTCACGGTGTTGTTCATGTAGCCGGGGATGGGCGTGTCATAAGGCATCGCCAAAACCACCTGAAGTGAGATGAAGGTGAAAACAGATTGTTGGATTTCAATTGATTTGAGAAAATAATAAAACTGATAAACTGTAGTTAAATTCATAAAAGTTCCCCTTTTGGACTCATATAATTATATTAATATAATTATAATTATATAATTAACACACAATAATTGCTGCTATGAGATAACAGGTCCATAGCAAAGACATAAATTAGACCAACCTTTCTACGTACGAGCAGGAGTACTGAAAAAATACATGCGATCATTTTAGACCCAATCCCAACCAAGCTGTTGAAGGAAGTCCCTTAGTTAGCAGCTCTTCATGAAATATGATCAATAAGTCTTTACTGGCAGGCTATGTACCACAGTCATTTAAAGTAGCCGTCATTAGACCTCTTCTTAAAAGAAACAGACAAAAAACCCTCTTGTTACTTAACTCAGACAAGACTGAAGTTATTGTGATTGGCCCTAAAAAACTTAAAAAAGAGACTTTTTCTAATGATATAACTGCCCTTAATGGCAACAGTCTGGCATCTTGCACCACTGTTAGGAATCTAGGAGTTCTATTCGATCAAGATATGTCCTTTAACTTTACGCTCACAGAGTGCAGGCCTGCTCGTGGTACCTACAGTCTCTAAATGTACTATGGGAGGTAGAGCCTTCAGTTATCAGGCCTGCTCGTGGTACCTACAGTCTCTAAATGTACTATGGGAGGTAGAGCCTTCAGTTATCAGGCCTGCTCGTGGTACCTACGGTCTCTAAATGTACTATGGGAGGTAGAGCCTTCAGTTATCAGGCCTGCTCGTGGTACCTACAGTCTCTAAATGTGCTATGGGAGGTAGAGCCTTCAGTTATCAGGCCTGCTCGTGGTACCTACAGTCTCTAAATGTACTATGGGAGGTAGAGCCTTCAGTTATCAGGCCTGCTCGTGGTACCTACAGTCTCTAAATGTACTATGGGAGGTAGAGCCTTCAGTTATCAGACCTGCTCGTGGTACCTACAGTCTCTAAATGTACTATGGGAGGTAGAGTCTTCAGTTATCAGGCCTGCTCGTGGTACCTACAGTCTCTAAATGTACTATGGGAGGTAGAGCCTTCAGTTATCAGGCCTGCTCGTGGTACCTACAGTCTCTAAATGTACTATGGGAGGTAGAGCCTTCAGTTATCAGGCCTGCTCGTGGTACCTACAGTCTCTAAATGTACTATGGGAGGTAGAGCCTTCAGTTATCAGGCCTGCTCGTGGTACCTACAGTCTCTAAATGTACTATGGGAGGTAGAGCCTTCAGTTATCAGACCTGCTCGTGGTACCTACGGTCTCTAAATGTACTATGGGAGGTAGAGCCTTCAGTTATCAGACCTGCTCGTGGTACCTACGGTCTCTAAATGTACTATGGGAGGTAGAGCCTTCAGTTATCAGACCTGCTCGTGGTACCTACAGTCTCTAAATGTACTATGGGAGGTAGAGCCTTCAGTTATCAGGCCTGCTCGTGGTACCTACAGTCTCTAAATGTACTATGGGAGGTAGAGCCTTCAGTTATCAGACCTGCTCGTGGTTCCTACAGTCTCTAAATGTATTATGGGAGGTAGAGCCTTCAGTTATCAGGCCTGCTCGTGGTACCTACAGTCTCTAAATGTACTATGGGAGGTAGAGCCTTCAGTTATCAGACCTGCTCGTGGTACCTACAGTCTCTAAATGTACTATGGGAGGTAGAGCCTTCAGTTATCAGACCTGTTCGTGGTACCTACAGTCTCTAAATGTACTATGGGAGGTAGAGCCTTCAGTTATCAGGCCTGCTCGTGGTACCTACGGTCTCTAAATGTACTATGGGAGGTAGAGCCTTCAGTTATCAGGCCTGCTCGTGGTACCTACGGTCTCTAAATGTACTATGGGAGGTAGAGACTTCAGTTATCAGGCCTGCTCGTGGTACCTACGGTCTCTAAATGTGCTATGAGAGGTAGAGCCTTCAGTTATCAGGCCTGCTCGTGGTACCTACAGTCTCTAAATGTACTATGGGAGGTAGAGCCTTCAGTTATCAGGCCTGCTCGTGGTACCTACAGTCTCTAAATGTACTATGGGAGGTAGAACCTTCAGTTATCAGGCCTGCTCGTGGTACCTACGGTCTCTAAATGTACTATGGGAGGTAGAGCCTTCAGTTATCAGGCCTGCTCGTGGTACCTACGGTCTCTAAATGTACTATGGGAGGTAGAGACTTCAGTTATCAGGCCTGCTCGTGGTACCTACAGTCTCTAAATGTGCTATGGGAGGTAGAGCCTTCAGTTATCAGGCCTGCTCGTGGTACCTACAGTCTCTAAATGTACTATGGGAGGTAGAGCCTTCAGTTATCAGGCCTGCTCGTGGTACCTACAGTCTCTAAATGTACTATGGGAGGTAGAGCCTTCAGTTATCAGGCCTGCTCGTGGTACCTACAGTCTCTAAATGTACTATGGGAGGTAGAGCCTTCAGTTATCAGGCCTGCTCGTGGTACCTACAGTCTCTAAATGTACTATGGGAGGTAGAGCCTTCAGTTATCAGGCCTGCTCGTGGTACCTACAGTCTCTAAATGTACTATGGGAGGTAGAGCCTTCAGTTATCAGGCCTGCTCGTGGTACCTACAGTCTCTAAATGTACTATGGGAGGTAGAGCCTTCAGTTATCAGGCCTGCTCGTGGTACCTACAGTCTCTAAATGTACTATGGGAGGTAGAGCCTTCAGTTATCAGGCCTGCTCGTGGTACCTACGGTCTCTAAATGTACTATGGGAGGTAGAGACTTCAGTTATCAGGCCTGCTCGTGGTACCTACAGTCTCTAAATGTGCTATGGGAGGTAGAGCCTTCAGTTATCAGGCCTGCTCGTGGTACCTACAGTCTCTAAATGTACTATGGGAGGTAGAGCCTTCAGTTATCAGACCTGCTCGTGGTACCTACAGTCTCTAAATGTGCTATGGGAGGTAGAGCCTTCAGTTATCAGGCCTGCTCGTGGTACCTACAGTCTCTAAATGTACTATGGGAGGTAGAGCCTTCAGTTATCAGGCCTGCTCGTGGTACCTACAGTCTCTAAATGTACTATGGGAGGTAGAGCCTTCAGTTATCAGGCCTGCTCGTGGTACCTACAGTCTCTAAATGTACTATGGGAGGTAGAGCCTTCAGTTATCAGGCCTGCTCGTGGTACCTACAGTCTCTAAATGTACTATGGGAGGTAGAGCCTTCAGTTATCAGGCCTGCTCGTGGTACCTACAGTCTCTAAATGTACTATGGGAGGTAGAGCCTTCAGTTATCAGGCCTGCTCGTGGTACCTACAGTCTCTAAATGTACTATGGGAGGTAGAGCCTTCAGTTATCAGGCCTGCTCGTGGTACCTACAGTCTCTAAATGTACTATGGGAGGTAGAGCCTTCAGTTATCAGGCCTGCTCGTGGTACCTACAGTCTCTAAATGTACTATGGGAGGTAGAGCCTTCAGTTATCAGGCTCCTCTCCTTTGGTACCATCTACCAGTCAGGGTCCGGGAGGCAGACACACTGTACTTTTAAGAATAGACTTAAAACATTCCTTTCTGATAAAGCTCATAGTTAGGGCTGGCACAGGTATGAACCAGCTCCTAGTTATGCTGCTATAGGCTTAGACCACCGGGGGATTTCAATTCAATTCTCTCGCTCTCTACATCTCCCTCTTTCCCCCTGTCGAAACCCACCACAGTTGCATCAGATGCCTGTTTAACATGAGACTGGTTCTGATCCAGGTTTCTGCCTGTTCAACATGAGTCTGGTTCTGCTCCAGGTTTCTGCCTGTTCAACATGAGTCTGGTTCTGCTCCAGGTTTCTGTCTGTTCATCATGAGTCTGGTTCTGTTCCAGGTTTCTGTCTGTTCAACATGAGTCTGGTTCTTCTCCAGGTTTCTGTCTGTTCTACATGAGTCTGGTTCTGTTCCAGGTTTCTGTCTGTTCAACATGAGTCTGGTTCTTCTCCAGGTTTCTGTCTGTTCAACATGAGTCTGGTTCTTCTCCAGGTTTCTGTCTGTTCAACATGAGTCTGGTTCTGTTCCAGGTTTCTGTCTGTTCAACATGAGTCTGGTTCTTCTCCAGGTTTCTGTCTGTTCAACATGAGTCTGGTTCTGTTCCAGGTTTCTGTCTGTTCAACATGAGTCTGGTTCTTCTCCAGGTTTCTGTCTGTTCAACATGAGTCTGGTTCTGCTCCAGGTTTCTGTCTGTTCAACATGAGTCTGGTTCTGTTCCAGGTTTCTGTCTGTTCAACATGAGTCTGGTTCTGCTCCAGGTTTCTGTCTGTTCAACATGAGTCTGGTTCTGCTCCAGGTTTCTGTCTGTTCATCATGAGTCTGGTTCTGCTCCAGGTTTCTGTCTGTTCATCATGAGTCTGGTTCTGTTCCAGGTTTCTGTCTGTTCAACATGAGTCTGGTTCTGTTCCAGGTTTCTGTCTGTTCAACATGAGTCTGGTTCTGCTCCAGGTTTCTGTCTGTTCAACATGAGTCTGGTTCTGCTCCAGGTTTCTGTCTGTTCAACATGAGTCTGGTTCTGATCCAGGTTCCTGTCTCTCATAATCAATTGTTTCTCTCCACTGTAACTTTGCTAAATGTTGCTAGTACTCGTGGTGGATAAATGTTGGGTCTTTGTAAATAATATGACAAAGAGTTTGGTCTGGACCTGCTCGGTTTGTAAAGTGTCTGCAGATAACATTTTTATTTTTTTATTTTTTTTTATTTTATATACTTTATTAATCCCCTACGGGGAAATTGTGGTTCGCACTCTGTTATTTTAGAGACATGCTTCTCACACACACAGGCCTGAATCACACACATGCACAACGAGACCTGTGGACATGCATTAATGGAGAGATGTCAGAGTGCGGTGGCAGCCCCCACGGGAGGCGCCCCTTGAGCTGGTGGGGGTTCGGTGCCTTGCTCAAGGGCACCTCGGCAGTGCTTGAGAAGTGGTCTGGCACCTCTCCAGCTACCAGACCAACTTCCATATTTTGGTCCGCATCGGGACTTGAACCAGCGACCCTCCGGTTCTCAACCCAAGTCCCTACGGACTGAGCTTCTGCCGCCCCCAATGCTATGACTTGGCGCTATACAAATACAGATTGATTGCTTTGTAGGTTTTTTTGTCTTTTTGTTGTTGTTTTGTTTTTGTTTAGACCCTGGTTGTTGGCTCAGAAATAGCCTGAGTTTCTCTGAAGGTTCCTGGTTCTGGTGGAAAGTTGCTGCCGCCTGTAGCGTTGCGTTCAGGAATATATTTGCATTTTATATCATTTACATCATTATGATTTTTTTTGTATTTGTTGTCTCTTTTTGACCTGCTGACTCAAAAATCTGATCTGTAAGATGAACACTTCCTGGTCAGGAACACAGGACTGTTGTAAAGTTCATGATCAAAGTGGTGATGTACAAACTACCCATCACCTTCCGACGCCGTACGGAGACAAACCCTGACCACCCTTCCAACCACACTTCTGGTCTTACCCAGCAGCACCTGCTCTAATAAAACACATCTTCAGTACCTGCGTGTCGACCCATTTGGAGCCGTCTTTCGTCTCCTCTACTCGTCCGCCGAAGTGAACTGGCAGCATGTACTCTGGACGCGCTTTCTCCCAAGGGTTTCCGTGCCTCAGCCAGTCGTCTGCCTCCTCCACCTGAAGCAGGTTGGTTCAGGTTAGAGTTAAAGAAAGATTCAAGATGATACGTCACGTTTGAGTAGCAGAGGTTCAGAGAGAAAGACAGTCTTTGGGTAAATCACTAAACTCCACCTTATCTGTTTTCTCTCCTGCGATTTAACCCGACAGGTCCATGATAAGTTCAGATTTGTGCCGAGTTTTAATTTCTCCTACTTTCACTTCTTTCTCTGCCGACTGCAGCAGCAGAGATTTAACTTATAGGTTCATGCACCCCAGTAACACAACAGTGAGTAAAGATCCAGTTCAGTGTTCAGAGTCGATGTGTACACTGATGTTTGAACAGCAAAAACGAGAAGAATTCAAAAGGGCAAAAGCCTTTAGTTTGGTCATCTCTTATCACAGAACACACAAAGTTGATTTAGTTTCTTTTCATAAAGCCAACAAGCTTCGGTCCGGAGCCTGTTGCACCACTGCAGTGAGGCTAAAGGGCCGTAGACCATAAGGTAAGTTAATGTTAATGATTAGCCGTGATGTATTCTGACCTCATTCATTTCTACTGTGGTCCTGCTCCACTAGTCCTTACAGCATGAATATGGGCCGACAAAGAGTCCTGAACTTAGGGAAGGTCAAATTAAGTGTATAGGACTGCATTTAAAAGGGAGACAGAGAATGAGCAGGTGATTGTGTTTTGTTGCACTGATATGAGTAAAAAATATGTTTTGAGCCGCCGTTACCTGCCAGCCATCTCTTATCTTCTGGTTAAAGATTCCATATTCATATCGAATGCCGTAACCGTATGCTGCAAGGCCAAGGGTGGCCATGGAGTCCAAGAAACAAGCTGTGTGCAGAGAAAAAGGTCATATCAGACGCACGGAGGACTTTTCATGAAGCTGCTGGTGGGGGAGGTGTAGGGCTATTTTCTGTGGCTGCAAGTTGCTTTAACTGTTCAATGGACACAAAGAGGACAGACAAACAGCCCTGAAACTATAATGGAGCATTGTTGTAGTAGAGATGGTGTGTTTGGGAGCAGGAATGGCTGATGTATGGTACATTTGGAGGGTTTTAATCAAACCTTGGACTTTTTTGATTTCAGTTTAAGATGTGCAGCTTAAAGGGATTTACATTTAAGGGGAATCAAACATAAAACTATAACCCCACTATTTGTAACATCAGGTCTCAGTGCCGTTTATTTCCTCACATAATTAAACAAATATTAAAACGTTCTCCTCCTCAGTGCAAAAACCTGCAGCCTCTTACCTGCCAGTCTGCCCAGACCTCCGTTCCCCAATCCTGCATCCTCCTCCATCTCCTCCAGCTCCTCCATGTCCAGGCCCAGCTGCAGCAGGAGGAACATGAGAGCTGTATGTTAACTTTTAGCAGAACAGGACATCACCACAGAAGTGTCACATGTTAGGGTTAGGGTCATTTAGTTCTCGAGTCTGACCTGGTAGATGGCCTCATCGCAGGCGTTCTGCAGCCCCAGGTTGATCATGGTGTTCTGGAGTGTCCTGCCCATGTAGAACTCCAGAGACAGATAATAAACCCTCTGCAGGGGTGAAGAAAACAAACATTAGGCGTCAGCTTTGTTTGCACTCTCCTTGGTTATAATCTTTGAAAAACATGTTTGTGATGAACTTTGCTTTGCTTGGCTTGAAGCTGCAGGCAATGAATGGGAGCTTTTTCTGAGTGTAAACATGATGCAAAGAAGCAGAAATACTGCCCTTCTTGGAAATGAGGAGCAGAATGTTTACACAAGAGGAAAACACTCGATTAAAGAAAACATTACTTAATACCAAAATATGAACAAAATAAACACGCAGCTTCTTGAAGTCAAACTAGCTCTGCAGAAGGATTTAAAAACTCTTTCAATGATCAGGCCCGATTTGATTTGTTTGTATATAAAGAACATGTAGAGGCTCACTAATTACGTATCAAACACTCAACAAGTCTCAAACACTAGTTCTGTTTCTTTTCGTGTATTTTCCTTGAATGCACTTTGAGCTGGGTTTCTTTCACCGATGATGCTTCTCAAAAGGTTCAAATTAATGTTAAAACAGGTCAAAACAAACGTTTACTGTCATTCAGCTGTGCTGGAGTCAGGTGGTCATGAAATATAGTTCTGAGCAGGAGTCCTGATCCTTCACGGTCTCATGATAAAGTTTGAAAGAGAGGTGTTGTCATGTTTTGCAGTGTAATTACTCTGCAGCATACAGTGGGACACAGCTTACCTTTGGGTCTACTTCGTAGTAAAACT
This sequence comes from Tautogolabrus adspersus, assembly GCA_020745685.1. Taxonomy (NCBI): domain Eukaryota; kingdom Metazoa; phylum Chordata; class Actinopteri; order Labriformes; family Labridae; genus Tautogolabrus; species Tautogolabrus adspersus. The sequence goes on from CM036552.1 coordinate 27,029,500, forward strand.
GCTGGGTTCGGATCCACCTGCCCACCAGGTGATCCCTCACCGTGTGAGCCAGAGCAAAGTAGTAGTCTCGGGGCGTGGCGATGTTCCTGTCTTTGACCAGCGTGAAGTGCAGGTGACGGTTGAAGCCTTTCTTCAGCTCGGCCACATTCTCCACCCCCACAATCCCCCTGATGCTGATCTGCCTCCGCTTCTCCTGATCGCTCAGAGGGGTCGCCATGCTGGCTGCTACCTGTTTCTGTCCTGGGTTAACTGACGCTGTCCTGACTCCTGTCCCGGGTTAACTGACGCTATCCTGACTCCTGTCCCGGGTTCACTGACGCTGTCCTGACTCCTGTCCCGAGTTCACTGACGCTGTCCTGACTCCTGTCCCGGGTTCACTGACGCTGTCCTGACTCCTGTCCCGGGTTCACTGACGCTGTCCTGACTCCTGTCCCGGGTTAACTGACGCTGTCCTGACTCCTGTCCCGGGTTCACTGACGCTGTCCTGACTCCTGTCCCGGGTTCACTGACGCTGTCCTGACTCCTGTCCCGGGTTAACTGACGCTGTCCTGACTCCTGTCCCGGGTTCACTGACGCTGTCCTGACTCCTGTCCCGGGTTAACTGACGCTGTCCTGACTCCTGTCCCGGGTTCACTGACGCTGTCCTGACTCCTGTCCCGGGTTCACTGACGCTGTCCTGACTGGGAGTGAAGTGGAAAGGTGAGGTGGTGTCTCTTTTTCATGCACAGGTCTCCTCCTGCTGCTGCTTCTGATTGGTTGGTGCAGGGGGAGGGTGTTTCCCTGCTCAGCTGCTCAGAGTGTACAGAGACCAGAGAGGAAGAGCTGCAGGTTTCATGTAGTTTATGATGATGTATATTTATATAGAGAGAACATAGATGTGTGGTTTATAGATGTATTGTAGATATATGGTTAATAGAAATATGACAGATAGATTTTGCAGACGTTGTTTACATCAACTTTTTATTGAGTATTGACACAAAGAAAAAACATAATAATTACACTTTGATCATCAGAAGTTCAGGAATCAGACATTTAATCATTAAATCATTTAATTATAAAATAAATGTTTATAGTCTTTCAATTCTACAACCACACACACACACACACTCTCAGAGGAGATAATTATTCATGATCAAATGTTTGAAGAGACATGGAGAGCAGTCCTCTGATTGGACGCCTGTGTTGCAGCCTGAGCTGATAGGTGGGGGGGGACTATCTCTGCTTGCAGGCCCTCTGCTGGACAAGCTCGTTCTCATACACCTACCCTTTTATAATTAACAGTTGACGAATGATAAACCAAGGCTGATTAAAGAAGGTCTGAAAATAAAACTGGAGTCAGTCCTGAGAGCTGCTTTACTTTCTGTACGGGAGCCCTGAGTGGACAAACCTCCATACGTCTTATTCGCTCAGTTTGCTCGTTGTATGGAGAGCCACGAGAGTCAGTTTGAATAACTGTTTAATCGTCTACAGAGTGGGCTGTGTCCTTTAAACCAGTGAGACCAATATAATCTACAGCAAGGTAAATAAGACGACAGCCAGAAACACAGTAAATAAAAATTATGGAAGCAAGTCAGCTTTTGGCCTTCCTACATATCAGACAGAAGGTTTTTACATTTGACTGAGAGCAGATGATTTACAATCAGTATCAGGGAAAGAAGAGAATCACAGAGGGTTAAAACAACATGTTGCCCTACGTGTCAGGAATAATATTTAATAAACAAACATGACTGTTTCTGCGTTGCCCTTTAGCTGAGAGATAAAAACACATATCAGCAGCTGAAGTCGGGCACCGCATGTTTTCCATGAAGAGGGGAAAAGGCACGCCATGACGCTCGAACACAGGACAGCACCTGATTTGAACTCTCCACATGTACGGAGTACGACAGGTGGGCAACGGTTTAAGGGCAACACAAAGAGGCAACAGTTCCCCCAATTGGGCCAGGGTGAGGGTTATCCTGACCAGACTGAAATTACTCGATCATGATTGGACAGCTTTGTGTGAAATTCTTTTCTGACGTTCATGGTCTCAAGAGGATAAGCCCTCCTCAACTCTGAGATCCAGGGCAGCAACATGTTGCTGGTATTTGTGACCTTGAGCAACTTGCCATGATACAGTATTTCATACTGACATTCATGGTCCTCAGATAATACATCTTAATGGTCGGATTAATTCTCCTCAAGTGTCACTATGTTGTTCATACAAGCATTTCATGAAGTAATGACAACTGTTGGAAGAATTGTCAGATTTAACTTTTCTACTGACGCTCATGGTAACCCTAACCCATCACATTATGGTCCCCACAGGATGATCCATCACATTATGGTCCCCACAGGATGATCCATCACATTCTGGTCCCCACAGGATGATCCATTACATTATGATCCCCACAGGATGATCCATCACATTCTGGTCCCCACAGGATGATCCATCACATTATGGTCCCCACAGGATGATCCATCACATTATGGTCCCCACAGGATGATCCATTACATTATGATCCCCACAGGATGATCCATCACATTCTGGTCCCCACAGGATGATCCATCACATTATGGTCCCCACAGGATGATCCATCACATTATGGTCCCCACAGGATGATCCATCACATTATGGTCCCCACAGGATGATCCATCACATTATGGTCCCCACAGGATGATCCATCACATTATGGTCCCCACAGGATGATCCATTACATTATGGTCCCCACAGGATGATCCATCACATTATGGTCCCCACAGGATGATCCATCACATTATGGTCCCCACAGGATGATCCATCACATTCTGGTCCCCACAGGATGATCCATCACATTATGGTCCCCACAGGATGATCCATCACATTATGGTCCCCACAGGATGATCCATCACATTATGGTCCCCACAGGATGATCCATCACATTATTCCCCTCAAGCAGCAGAACAAACATTTGACTTATTCAATGAAATATTTCTGAGTTAGAGCAGCTTCTTTTATCTTGTTAATGGTCTGCAGAGGATATACTCTCTGACTTAAGTGCACCATGAGGTCGAGATGTATTTACAGTGGAAGAATGAGCTGACGCTCATGGTCCCCAGAAGATCAACCCCGTGAACTATTTTGATCCTGGACTTTTCCTCTAGCGCCACCAGCAGGTTTAAGTTGTCATGGTCCCCACAAGATGTGTTTTCAGACTCTGGTGATCATTTCACGACGAGTCACGAAAGTGTCGTTGTATTGCGAGGAACATCATGCTCTGGGGTTTGTTTAGTTCGGTTTAAATAATTTCATTCTTTCTCTCCGTTGTCAAAACTGAAACAAGAAAAATGTTTTTATGATCAAAGATTATCATCCGACTAACGATCCTCCCATCATCTGTACATGTTCAATGTTAGCATGCTAACGCTGACTGTTTTAGCATGTTAGCATGCTTACACTATGCACATTAAACCATTACTATGACTGACTTAGCATGTTAGCATTCAGCTCAAAGTACTACAGAAGCTAAACTGTTATATCTGAAGTAGTTTTGCTCTTGAGGTTGCTGAATTTGCTGAAGTTGCTGTTGCCCGAATGTGTTGCCAGATAAAGTTCCCAATGCATGGTCGTCATTTCCTGTTAGTCGACATTAAAGAGAATATTTTAAAAAGCCTATTCAGTGAAAGATCAAACTTTCTGTTAAAACTTTACAACATTTAATTCTCGTTGAAAAACATCAATAACTTATTTTTCTCCACATGTCTCCGAAACTATCATGTCGTATATTTTATATCTTACAAAACCACCGAAGATTCGACTACAAAAATACAGAAGAAGCAACGAGCATCACCCTCAACACGATCCAACACAATCCAACATTTCCAGCACTTTCCAGCTCTCACAGTTTGCCGTCTTCTTCTATGTATTGGGGTTAAGGGTTCTTTGAGAGCTGCAGTGCAGAGGAATGCTGCACAGATTATTACTTTAGCAGTTATTTCACAGGAGCAAAGCCACCAAGAAAAGCGTCTTGTGAACACGGATGAGAAGACTTCAACTGAGAGGTCAGAGGTCATTAGTTTTAACCGTCCGACCTCTCGCAGGTTTGAAATGTTTCAGGCTGTCGGCAGGAAAATAATACGTTTGTTTTCAAAGACAGAGTCAGAAAGAAGAAGACGTCTTTTACTACTTGTAACATCCCTTCTTAAAGATGTAGCTCCATATTTCAGACAGACATTATTATTATTAGCACTATGCTAAATATGAAGTTGCAGGCCTGAGCTAAGTGAACACACTCCGCCCTCCAGAATTAATTATTTACACATTTCTGAGTATGAATATTTTGTGTGCTTCTAAAACCTCCACATTACATTCAGGTTCTGTACAGAATAAAGCATGACGGGCTTTGGATGTGCTGGGAGACATGTTTTAACCTTTCGACAAAGCAGGGCTGGAGGATCACTATCCTCGCTTATTTTACTCATTATGCTAAGCTAGGCTAAGGTTGGCTTCATGTTCAGCAAAGAGGTATAAAGGTGGTATCAATATCCTCATATAACATAAAGCAACAGAGAGAAAAGCTGTTTTCCATAAGTTCACCTGATGATCGTTGCACATTAGTCCGAGTCCATCAGCTTGAAATCATTTTCAGGTTTCTGCAGGATTTCTAAAACGTTGTCCGTCACGTCAGTAGAGGCAGAACAGCTTGGAATAAACCGTACTCTCTGACGCTGACCTGCAGACGCTGTGTGTTCAAGGTTTAGGCATGATAAAGGCATGGCTCAGCACTGATGGGGCCCCTGGCAGAAGGTTAGAGGTCAGGAGTCAGGAGCAGGAGAGGGGGGCGGGGTGAGGATGGGATCTACGTCACTGATTGGCTGGATGAATCCTGCAGAGGTTTCCACACAGTGACTCTGAGATCTGGAGTATTTAGCACACAGAGCCGGTGGGATCAGCCTCCCCGGGTGTGTAGAAATCCGGGATGGGAAGTCCAGTGTGCAGTGTGACCTGAGCAGAAACACATTCACATACAGTACATGTTAATAAATCAGGGGAATACCTGTTCTCTGTATTCTTGCCTGCAGGGGGCGCTGTTAAACTGTTTCCTCAGTATGTGTTTGCTCTCTTTACCCACAGACAAAGAGAACAGAGAGCAATGAGAGAGTTTTTGAAGCTTCCTCTTTCAACATGTAATCTTCTGAGTGGACGTTTAGTCATTATTCAAGCTGACAGAATCAGTTTAATGAACCTGTTTGTGTCTGTTGCTCACACACATGGAGACAGCGCCCCCTACAGCTGCTTTAAAGGCCTACATCTTTGAATACTACTAAAATGAACTGGGACCCTAAAAGTCCATTTAGCTGATTGTTTGTTTATTCAGCAACACAACAACAAACAACAACAACAACACATAACATCAACACACAACAGCAACAACAAACAACAACACACAACAAAAACAACACACAACAACTACAATGGAACACCCCACAACAACAATAACACACAACACTCAACAACTACACACAACAGCAACACACAACAGCAACAACACACAACAACTACAATAGAACAACAACACCCAACAGAAACACCCACAACAACTAAAATACACAACACAAAACAACACACAACAAAAACACACAACAACACAACACCACACAACAAAAACACACAACAACACACAAAAACTACACAACTAAGCACAACTACAATAGAACAACACCCCACAACAACAACAACAACACACACAAAAAACAACAACAACAAAAACACACAACACTCAACAACTACACACAACAACAACAAACAACACACAAATACAACTACAATAGAACAACACCCCACAGAAACACCCCTCAACAACAAAAACACACAACACACAACTAAACAACAACTACACACAACAACACAACAAAACACACAACACCACACAACAAAAACACACAACACACAACAACACACAAAAACTACACAACTAAGCACAACAGCAACTACAACAGAACACACAACAAAAAACAAACAATAACACTACAACAACACAGCAACACACAACAGCAAAACACAATAACAACAACAACAACACACAACAACTACACACAACAACAACACATAACATCAACACACAACACCCCACAACAACTACAACAAAAAGCATAAACACACAACTACAACACACAACACATGACAACAACAAACAGCAGATCAGCTGATTTGAGTTTGTTAAATCAACTCTGAGTAAGTTCACTCGGTGTTCAGCGCGTGCACCATGAGGAGAAAAAGCCAACATTAATGGAGCCCTGATACTACGATTCACCATGGCAACAGGAGACAAAAAGAGATGGTGGTACTTTAACCCTCTCTAAATATAACCTCCATCTTCATGAGGACATACGGAGAATATGAACAGGTTTGAATAAGAAGACAAAGAAACAGTGCTGCAGCTCAAAGGAGAGAGAGAAGGAGGAGGAAACAGCTGCTGGCGTCAGCACGTCATGAAGTCTATTCATTTCATATTTCATCAGAATTATAATATCACAGGTCCAAACTGCTGGAATGGTATTAAAGCTCAAATGTATTTTCATTAAGATGCAATCCAGCAGAAGAAAAGTGACTTTCAAACTAAATGAACTGTCAGAACAAACTGGGCTCATGGTGGTGTTTGAATCATATTGAACATATGAAACAAAGTGAACTTCATTCAGTGTCTATTTGAATGTGCTCTATCTTTGTCCCCAACATAAAGCTGTGTTCACACACACAGGCTAAATGTCCTCTCAGCTTTCTTCATTGGTCCTAATGAAATGAACATCTCCTGACGTAAATGTAGACTCTTATTCCCTGAGGAATAATGCAGCCCCTTCATCTCCAGGCTCCTCCACTAAAACACATGTTCCACTAAATACTTCATTTATCCTCTACAGCCTCCCTCACATACAATATGAACACAAGCTGGATCTTTATTCACACGCTGAATCTTCACTAACACGCCGTGATACGGACTCAATGAAACAATGAGGAAATGAAACGGCGTTTCTGAAAGAGGAGACGGAGAGAAACTCGGGGTTCATTGAAGAAAACCTGCTCCTGACCATGTTAGGTTCACAGGGTTAGGGTTAACCCTAACCCTAACCCAGTTACCATAGTAACTGACTCAGAGCTAAAGTGACCTCCCTCTCTGGAACAGGTCTGAGTTACCCCTCTTTTTCGGGTTTGAGTGATCTCCCCCTCTGAAACAGAAAACCCAGAGTTTCCCTCATTTCAGGGTTAACTGACTCAGAGTTTGCACAAAACCTGCTTTCTCAAATGGGCCCCTGTACCACATCTGTTACATGTTGAATACCTGTACCACCTACACGTCTGTTACCTGTTGAATACCTGTACCACCTACACGTCTGTTACCTGTTGAATACCTGTAGCACCTACACGTCTGTTACCTGTTGAGTACCTGTACCACCTACACGTCTGTTACCTGTTGAATACCTGTACCACCTACAGCTAAGAGTAAACTCAGTGTTTCTTTTAAGATGTTCAGCCTAGTACCACATCTGGTCCTTTTTGTACTAATAACCAGTTTATTGACCCTACCCCGACAGATTCTACAGGTGTGTTAACATTAACACAGTATCTTTTTGTACCTGGACATTTCTGTTGATGCTGATGGCCGGGTAATAGGCGCCCTCCAGGCTTTCAAATGCCACGGGGCCCTGCTGCTCATCATTGATAAGGAAGATGAGGATCCCACGGCTGAAGTCCAACAGCACCCCGATCGTAGAGCCTTTACTGATGCCTCCATCCGTCCTGCATCAACACACACACATATAAACAAACACACACACAAACACACACACACACACACACACACACACACACATTTGGAGATAGCAGCCAGCAATTAAAGTGGCAGAGCTCTTTTTTGTTGTTATTCTTGTTGTTATTCTTGTTAAAGTGGCAGAGCTCTTGATGTGTTATTCTTGTTAAAGTGGCAGAGCTCTTGATGTTGTTATTCTTGTTAAAGTGGCAGAGCTCTTGTTGGTTGTTATTCTTGTTAAAGTGGCAGAGCTCTTGTTGGTTGTTATTCTTGTTAAAGTGGCAGAGCTCTTGTTGGTTGTTATTCTTGTTAAAGTGGCAGAGCTCTTGTTGGTTGTTATTCTTGTTAAAGTGGCAGAGCTCTTGTTGGTTGTTATTCTCTTGTTGGTTGTTATTCTTGTTAAAGTGGCAGAGCTCTTGATGTTGTTATTCTTGTTAAAGTGGCAGAGGTCTTGATGTTGTTATTCTTGTTAAAGTGGCAGAGCTCTTGTTTGTTGTTATTCTTGTTAAAGTGGCAGAGCTCTTTCTTGTTGTTATTCTTGTTAAAGTGGCAGAGCTCTTTCTTGGTTGTTATTCTTGTTAAAGTGGCAGAGCTCTTGTTGGTTGTTATTCTTGTTAAAGTTGCAGAGCTCTTGTTGGTTGTTATTCTTGTTAAAGTGGCAGAGCTCTTGTTGGTTGTTATTCTTGTTAAAGTGGCAGAGCTCTTGTTGGTTGTTATTCTTGTTAAAGTGGCAGAGCTCTTGTTGGTTGTTATTCTTGTTAAAGTGGCAGAGCTCTTGTTGGTTGTTATTCTTGTTAAAGTGGCAGAGCTCTTGTTGGTTGTTATTCTTGTTAAAGTGGCAGAGCTCTTGTTGGTTGTTATTCTTGTTAAAGTTGCAGAGCTCTTGTTGGTTGTTATTCTTGTTAAAGTTGCAGAGCTCTTGTTGGTTGTTATTCTTGTTAAAGTGGCAGAGCTCTTGTTGGTTGTTATTCTTGTTAAAGTGGCAGAGCTCTTGTTGGTTGTTATTCTTGTTAAAGTGGCAGAGCTCTTGTTGGTTGTTATTCTTGTTAAAGTGGCAGAGCTCTTGATGTTGTTATTCTTGTTAAAGTGGCAGAGCTCTTTTTTGTTGTTATTCTTGTTAAAGTGGCAGAGCTCTTTTTTGTTGTTATTCTTGTTAAAGTGGCAGAGCTCTTGTTGGTTGTTATTCTTGTTAAAGTTGCAGAGCTCTTGTTGGTTGTTATTCTTGTTAAAGTGGCAGAGCTCTTGTTGGTTGTTATTCTTGTTAAAGTGGCAGAGCTCTTGTTGGTTGTTATTCTTGTTAAAGTTGCAGAGCTCTTGTTGGTTGTTATTCTTGTTAAAGTGGCAGAGCTCTTGTTGGTTGTTATTCTTGTTAAAGTGGCAGAGCTCTTGTTGGTTGTTATTCTTGTTAAAGTGGCAGAGCTCTTGTTGGTTGTTATTCTTGTTAAAGTGGCAGAGCTCTTGTTTGTTGTTATTCTTGTTAAAGTGGCAGAGCTCTTGATGTTGTTATTCTTGTTAAAGTGGCAGAGCTCTTTTTTGTTGTTATTCTTGTTAAAGTGGCAGAGCTCTTGTTGGTTGTTATTCTTGTTAAAGTGGCAGAGCTCTTGTTGGTTGTTATTCTTGTTAAAGTGGCAGAGCTCTTGTTGGTTGTTATTCTTGTTAAAGTTGCAGAGCTCTTGTTGGTTGTTATTCTTGTTAAAGTGGCAGAGCTCTTGTTGGTTGTTATTCTTGTTAAAGTGGCAGAGCTCTTGTTGGTTGTTATTCTTGTTAAAGTGGCAGAGCTCTTGTTGGTTGTTATTCTTGTTAAAGTGGCAGAGCTCTTGATGTTGTTATTCTTGTTAAAGTGGCAGAGCTCTTTTTGGTTGTTATTCTTGTTAAAGTGGCAGAGCTCTTGTTTGTTGTTATTCTTGTTAAAGTGGCAGAGCTCTTGTTGGTTGTTATTCTTGTTAAAGTGGCAGAGCTCTTTTTTGTTGTTATTCTTGTTAAAGTGGCAGAGCTCTTGTTGGTTGTTATTCTTGTTAAAGTGGCAGAGCTCTTGTTGGTTGTTATTCTTGTTAAAGTTGCAGAGCTCTTGTTGGTTGTTATTCTTGTTAAAGTGGCAGAGCTCTTGTTGGTTGTTATTCTTGTTAAAGTGGCAGAGCTCTTGTTGGTTGTTATTCTTGTTAAAGTGGCAGAGCTCTTGTTTGTTGTTATTCTTGTTAAAGTGGCAGAGCTCTGTTGTTATTCTTGTTAAAGAGGCAGAGCTCTTGATTGTTGTTATTCTTGTTAAAGTGGCAGAGCTCTTTTTTGTTGGTTATTCTTGTTAAAGTGGCAGAGCTCTTGGTTGGTTGTTGTTATTCTTGTTAAAGTGGCAGAGCTCTTGATGTTGTTATTCTTGTTAAAGTGGCAGAGCTCTTGTTTGTGTTATTCTTGTTAAAGTGCAGAGCTCTTGTTGTTGTTATTCTTGTTAAAGTGGCAGAGCTCTTGTTTGTTGTTATTCTTGTTAAAGTGGCAGAGCTCTTGTTTGTTGTTATTCTTGTTAAAGTGGCAGAGCTCTTTTTTGTTGTTATTCTTGTTAAAGTGGCAGAGCTCTTGTTTGTTGTTATTCTTGTTAAAGTGGCAGAGCTCTTGATGGTTGTTATTCTTGTTAAAGTGGCAGAGCTCTTTTTTGTTGTTATTCTTGTTAAAGTGGCAGAGCTCTTGATGGTTGTTATTCTTGTTAAAGTGGCAGAGCTCTTGATGGTTGTTATTCTTGTTAAAGTGGCAGAGCTCTTGATGGTTGTTATTCTTGTTAAAGTGGCAGAGCTCTTTCTTGTTGTTATTCTTGTTAAAGTGGCAGAGCTCTTTCTTGTTGTTATTCTTGTTAAAGTGGCAGAGCTCTTGTTGGTTGTTATTCTTGTTAAAGTGGCAGAGCTCTTTTTTGTTGTTATTCTTGTTAAAGTGGCAGAGCTCTTGTTTGTTGTTATTCTTGTTAAAGTGGCAGAGCTCTTGTTGGTTGTTATTCTTGTTAAAGTGGCAGAGCTCTTGTTTGTTGTTATTCTTGTTAAAGTGGCAGAGCTCTTTTTTGTTGTTATTCTTGTTAAAGTGGCAGAGCTCTTTTTTGTTGTTATTCTTGTTAAAGTGGCAGAGCTCTTGTTTGTTGTTATTCTTGTTAAAGTGGCAGAGCTCTTTCTTGTTGTTATTCTTGTTAAAGTGGCAGAGCTCTTGTTTGTTGTTATTCTTGTTAAAGTGGCAGAGCTCTTTTTTGTTGTTATTCTTGTTAAAGTGGCAGAGCTCTTGATGTTGTTATTCTTGTTAAAGTGGCAGAGCTCTTGTTGGTTGTTATTCTTGTTAAAGTTGCAGAGCTCTTGTTTGTTGTTATTCTTGTTAAAGTGGCAGAGCTCTTTTTGGTTGTTATTCTTGTTAAAGTTGCAGAGCTCTTGTTGGTTGTTATTCTTGTTAAAGTGGCAGAGCTCTTGTTGGTTGTTATTCTTGTTAAAGTGGCAGAGCTCTTTTTTGTTGTTATTCTTGTTAAAGTGGCAGAGCTCTTGATGTTGTTATTCTTGTTAAAGTGGCAGAGCTCTTGTTTGTTGTTATTCTTGTTAAAGTGGCAGAGCTCTTGTTTGTTGTTATTCTTGTTAAAGTGGCAGAGCTCTTGTTTGTTGTTATTCTTGTTAAAGTGGCAGAGCTCTTGTTGGTTGTTATTCTTGTTAAAGTTGCAGAGCTCTTGTTGGTTGTTATTCTTGTTAAAGTGGCAGAGCTCTTGTTGGTTGTTATTCTTGTTAAAGTGGCAGAGCTCTTTTTTGTTGTTATTCTTGTTAAAGTGGCAGAGCTCTTGATGTTGTTATTCTTGTTAAAGTGGCAGAGCTCTTGTTTGTTGTTATTCTTGTTAAAGTGGCAGAGCTCTTTCTTGTTGTTATTCTTGTTAAAGTGGCAGAGCTCTTGTTTGTTGTTATTCTTGTTAAAGTGGCAGAGCTCTTGTTTGTTGTTATTCTTGTTAAAGTGGCAGAGCTCTTTCTTGTTGTTATTCTTGTTAAAGTGGCAGAGCTCTTGTTGGTTGTTATTCTTGTTAAAGTGGCAGAGCTCTTGATGTTGTTATTCTTGTTAAAGTGGCAGAGCTCTTGATGTTGTTATTCTTGTTAAAGTGGCAGCGCTCTTTCTTGTTGTTATTCTTGTTAAAGTGGCAGAGCTCTTGTTGGTTGTTATTCTTGTTAAAGTGGCAGAGCTCTTGATGTTGTTATTCTTGTTAAAGTGGCAGAGCTCTTGATGTTGTTATTCTTGTTAAAGTGGCAGAGGTCTTGATGTTGTTATTCTTGTTAAAGTGGCAGAGCTCTTGTTGGTTGTTATTCTTGTTAAAGTGGCAGAGCTCTTGTTGGTTGTTATTCTTGTTAAAGTGGCAGAGCTCTTTTTTGTTGTTATTCTTGTTAAAGTGGCAGAGCTCTTGTTTGTTGTTATTCTTGTTAAAGTGGCAGAGCTCTTGTTGGTTGTTATTCTTGTTAAAGTGGCAGAGCTCTTGTTTGTTGTTATTCTTGTTAAAGTGGCAGAGCTCTTTTTTGTTGTTATTCTTGTTAAAGTGGCAGAGCTCTTTTTTGTTGTTATTCTTGTTAAAGTGGCAGAGCTCTTGTTTGTTGTTATTCTTGTTAAAGTGGCAGAGCTCTTTCTTGTTGTTATTCTTGTTAAAGTGGCAGAGCTCTTGTTGGTTGTTATTCTTGTTAAAGTGGCAGAGCTCTTTTTTGTTGTTATTCTTGTTAAAGTGGCAGAGCTCTTGTTTGTTGTTATTCTTGTTAAAGTGGCAGAGCTCTTTCTTGTTGTTATTCTTGTTAAAGTGGCAGAGCTCTTGTTGGTTGTTATTCTTGTTAAAGTGGCAGAGCTCTTTTTTGTTGTTATTCTTGTTAAAGTGGCAGAGCTCTTGATGTTGTTATTCTTGTTAAAGTGGCAGAGCTCTTGTTGGTTGTTATTCTTGTTAAAGTTGCAGAGCTCTTGTTTGTTGTTATTCTTGTTAAAGTGGCAGAGCTCTTTTTGTTGTTATTCTTGTTAAAGTGGCAGAGCTCTTGTTGGTTGTTATTCTTGTTAAAGTGGCAGAGCTCTTTTTTGTTGTTATTCTTGTTAAAGTGGCAGAGCTCTTGATGTTGTTATTCTTGTTAAAGTGGCAGAGCTCTTGTTTGTTGTTATTCTTGTTAAAGTGGCAGAGCTCTTGTTTGTTGTTATTCTTGTTAAAGTTGCAGAGCTCTTGTTTGTTGTTATTCTTGTTAAAGTGGCAGAGCTCTTTTTGTTGTTATTCTTGTTAAAGTGGCAGAGCTCTTGTTGGTTGTTATTCTTGTTAAAGTGGCAGAGCTCTTGTTTGTTGTTATTCTTGTTAAAGTGGCAGAGCTCTTGATGTTGTTATTCTTGTTAAAGTGGCAGAGCTCTTGTTTGTTGTTATTCTTGTTAAAGTGGCAGAGCTCTTGTTTGTTGTTATTCTTGTTAAAGTGGCAGAGCTCTTGTTCGTTGTTATTCTTGTTAAAGTGGCAGAGCTCTTGTTGGTTGTTATTCTTGTTAAAGTGGCAGAGCTCTTGATGGTTGTTATTCTTGTTAAAGTGGCAGAGCTCTTTCTTGTTGTTATTCTTGTTAAAGTGGCAGAGCTCTTGTTGGTTGTTATTCTTGTTAAAGTGGCAGAGCTCTTGTTGGTTGTTATTCTTGTTAAAGTGGCAGAGCTCTTGTTTGTTGTTATTCTTGTTAAAGTGGCAGAGCTCTTGTTTGTTGTTATTCTTGTTAAAGTGGCAGAGCTCTTGTTGGTTGTTATTCTTGTTAAAGTTGCAGAGCTCTTTTTTGTTGTTATTCTTGTTAAAGTGGCAGAGCTCTTGTTTGTTGTTATTCTTGTTAAAGTGGCAGAGCTCTTGTTTGTTGTTATTCTTGTTAAAGTGGCAGAGCTCTTGTTTGTTGTTATTCTTGTTAAAGTGGCAGAGCTCTTGTTTGTTGTTATTCTTGTTAAAGTGGCAGAGCTCTTTTTTGTTGTTATTCTTGTTAAAGTGGCAGAGCTCTTTTTTGTTGTTATTCTTGTTAAAGTGGCAGAGCTCTTGTTTGTTGTTATTCTTGTTAAAGTGGCAGAGCTCTTTCTTGTTGTTATTCTTGTTAAAGTGGCAGAGCTCTTGTTGGTTGTTATTCTTGTTAAAGTGGCAGAGCTCTTGTTGGTTGTTATTCTTGTTAAAGTGGCAGAGCTCTTGTTTGTTGTTATTCTTGTTAAAGTGGCAGAGCTCTTTCTTGTTGTTATTCTTGTTAAAGTGGCAGAGCTCTTGTTGGTTGTTATTCTTGTTAAAGTGGCAGAGCTCTTTTTTGTTGTTATTCTTGTTAAAGTGGCAGAGCTCTTGATGTTGTTATTCTTGTTAAAGTGGCAGAGCTCTTGTTTGTTGTTATTCTTGTTAAAGTGGCAGAGCTCTTTTTTGTTGTTATTCTTGTTAAAGTGGCAGAGCTCTTTTTGTTGTTATTCTTGTTAAAGTGGCAGAGCTCTTGTTGGTTGTTATTCTTGTTAAAGTGGCAGAGCTCTTTTTTGTTGTTATTCTTGTTAAAGTGGCAGAGCTCTTGATGTTGTTATTCTTGTTAAAGTGGCAGAGCTCTTGTTTGTTGTTATTCTTGTTAAAGTGGCAGAGCTCTTGTTTGTTGTTATTCTTGTTAAAGTGGCAGAGCTCTTGTTCGTTGTTATTCTTGTTAAAGTGGCAGAGCTCTTGTTTGTTGTTATTCTTGTTAAAGTGGCAGAGCTCTTGTTTGTTGTTATTCTTGTTAAAGTGGCAGAGCTCTTGTTGGTTGTTATTCTTGTTAAAGTGGCAGAGCTCTTGATGTTGTTATTCTTGTTAAAGTGGCAGAGCTCTTGATGTTGTTATTCTTGTTAAAGTGGCAGCGCTCTTTCTTGTTGTTATTCTTGTTAAAGTGGCAGAGCTCTTGTTGGTTGTTATTCTTGTTAAAGTGGCAGAGCTCTTGATGTTGTTATTCTTGTTAAAGTGGCAGAGCTCTTGATGTTGTTATTCTTGTTAAAGTGGCAGAGGTCTTGATGTTGTTATTCTTGTTAAAGTGGCAGAGCTCTTGTTGGTTGTTATTCTTGTTAAAGTGGCAGAGCTCTTGTTGGTTGTTATTCTTGTTAAAGTGGCAGAGCTCTTGTTGGTTGTTATTCTTGTTAAAGTGGCAGAGCTCTTGTTGGTTGTTATTCTTGTTAAAGTGGCAGAGCTCTTTCTTGTTGTTATTCTTGTTAAAGTGGCAGAGCTCTTGTTGGTTGTTATTCTTGTTAAAGTGGCAGAGCTCTTGTTGGTTGTTATTCTTGTTAAAGTGGCAGAGCTCTTGTTGGTTGTTATTCTTGTTAAAGTGGCAGAGCTCTTGTTTGTTGTTATTCTTGTTAAAGTGGCAGAGCTCTTGTTGGTTGTTATTCTTGTTAAAGTGGCAGAGCTCTTTCTTGTTGTTATTCTTGTTAAAGTGGCAGAGCTCTTTCTTGTTGTTATTCTTGTTAAAGTGGCAGAGCTCTTGTTTGTTGTTATTCTTGTTAAAGTGGCAGAGCTCTTTCTTGTTGTTATTCTTGTTAAAGTGGCAGAGCTCTTTCTTGTTGTTATTCTTGTTAAAGTGGCAGAGCTCTTTCTTGTTGTTATTCTTGTTAAAGTGGCAGAGCTCTTGTTGGTTGTTATTCTTGTTAAAGTGGCAGAGCTCTTGTTTGTTGTTATTCTTGTTAAAGTGGCAGAGCTCTTTCTTGTTGTTATTCTTGTTAAAGTGGCAGAGCTCTTGATGTTGTTATTCTTGTTAAAGTGGCAGAGCTCTTGATGTTGTTATTCTTGTTAAAGTGGCAGAGGTCTTGATGTTGTTATTCTTGTTAAAGTGGCAGAGCTCTTGTTGGTTGTTATTCTTGTTAAAGTGGCAGAGCTCTTGTTGGTTGTTATTCTTGTTAAAGTGGCAGAGCTCTTGTTGGTTGTTATTCTTGTTAAAGTGGCAGAGCTCTTGATGGTTGTTATTCTTGTTAAAGTGGCAGAGCTCTTTCTTGTTGTTATTCTTGTTAAAGTGGCAGAGCTCTTGTTTGTTGTTATTCTTGTTAAAGTGGCAGAGCTCTTGTTGGTTGTTATTCTTGTTAAAGTGGCAGAGCTCTTGTTGGTTGTTATTCTTGTTAAAGTGGCAGAGCTCTTGTTTGTTGTTATTCTTGTTAAAGTGGCAGAGCTCTTGTTTGTTGTTATTCTTGTTAAAGTGGCAGAGCTCTTTCTTGTTGTTATTCTTGTTAAAGTGGCAGAGCTCTTTCTTGTTGTTATTCTTGTTAAAGTGGCAGAGCTCTTGTTTGTTGTTATTCTTGTTAAAGTGGCAGAGCTCTTTCTTGTTGTTATTCTTGTTAAAGTGGCAGAGCTCTTTCTTGTTGTTATTCTTGTTAAAGTGGCAGAGCTCTTTCTTGTTGTTATTCTTGTTAAAGTGGCAGAGCTCTTGTTTGTTGTTATTCTTGTTAAAGTGGCAGAGCTCTTGTTTGTTGTTATTCTTGTTAAAGTGGCAGAGCTCTTTCTTGTTGTTATTCTTGTTAAAGTGGCAGAGCTCTTTCTTGTTGTTATTCTTGTTAAAGTGGCAGAGCTCTTTCTTGTTGTTATTCTTGTTAAAGTGGCAGAGCTCTTGTTGGTTGTTATTCTTGTTAAAGTGGCAGAGCTCTTGTTGGTTGTTATTCTTGTTAAAGTGGCAGAGCTCTTGTTTGTTGTTATTCTTGTTAAAGTGGCAGAGCTCTTTCTTGTTGTTATTCTTGTTAAAGTGGCAGAGCTCTTTCTTGTTGTTATTCTTGTTAAAGTGGCAGAGCTCTTTCTTGTTGTTATTCTTGTTAAAGTGGCAGAGCTCTTTCTTGTTGTTATTCTTGTTAAAGTGGCAGAGCTCTTGTTTGTTGTTATTCTTGTTAAAGTGGCAGAGCTCTTGTTTGTTGTTATTCTTGTTAAAGTGGCAGAGCTCTTTCTTGTTGTTATTCTTGTTAAAGTGGCAGAGCTCTTTCTTGTTGTTATTCTTGTTAAAGTGGCAGAGCTCTTTCTTGTTGTTATTCTTGTTAAAGTGGCAGAGCTCTTGATGTTGTTATTCTTGTTAAAGTGGCAGAGCTCTTGATGTTGTTATTCTTGTTAAAGTGGCAGAGGTCTTGATGTTGTTATTCTTGTTAAAGTGGCAGAGCTCTTGTTGGTTGTTATTCTTGTTAAAGTGGCAGAGCTCTTGTTGGTTGTTATTCTTGTTAAAGTGGCAGAGCTCTTGTTGGTTGTTATTCTTGTTAAAGTGGCAGAGCTCTTGATGGTTGTTATTCTTGTTAAAGTGGCAGAGCTCTTTCTTGTTGTTATTCTTGTTAAAGTGGCAGAGCTCTTGTTGGTTGTTATTCTTGTTAAAGTGGCAGAGCTCTTGTTGGTTGTTATTCTTGTTAAAGTGGCAGAGCTCTTGTTGGTTGTTATTCTTGTTAAAGTGGCAGAGCTCTTGTTTGTTGTTATTCTTGTTAAAGTGGCAGAGCTCTTGTTTGTTGTTATTCTTGTTAAAGTGGCAGAGCTCTTTCTTGTTGTTATTCTTGTTAAAGTGGCAGAGCTCTTTCTTGTTGTTATTCTTGTTAAAGTGGCAGAGCTCTTGTTTGTTGTTATTCTTGTTAAAGTGGCAGAGCTCTTTCTTGTTGTTATTCTTGTTAAAGTGGCAGAGCTCTTTCTTGTTGTTATTCTTGTTAAAGTGGCAGAGCTCTTGTTTGTTGTTATTCTTGTTAAAGTGGCAGAGCTCTTGTTTGTTGTTATTCTTGTTAAAGTGGCAGAGCTCTTTCTTGTTGTTATTCTTGTTAAAGTGGCAGAGCTCTTTCTTGTTGTTATTCTTGTTAAAGTGGCAGAGCTCTTTCTTGTTGTTATTCTTGTTAAAGTGGCAGAGCTCTTGTTGGTTGTTATTCTTGTTAAAGTGGCAGAGCTCTTGTTGGTTGTTATTCTTGTTAAAGTGGCAGAGCTCTTGTTTGTTGTTATTCTTGTTAAAGTGGCAGAGCTCTTTCTTGTTGTTATTCTTGTTAAAGTGGCAGAGCTCTTTCTTGTTGTTATTCTTGTTAAAGTGGCAGAGCTCTTTCTTGTTGTTATTCTTGTTAAAGTGGCAGAGCTCTTTCTTGTTGTTATTCTTGTTAAAGTGGCAGAGCTCTTGTTTGTTGTTATTCTTGTTAAAGTGGCAGAGCTCTTGTTTGTTGTTATTCTTGTTAAAGTGGCAGAGCTCTTTCTTGTTGTTATTCTTGTTAAAGTGGCAGAGCTCTTGTTTGTTGTTATTCTTGTTAAAGTGGCAGAGCTCTTTCTTGTTGTTATTCTTGTTAAAGTGGCAGAGCTCTTTCTTGTTGTTATTCTTGTTAAAGTGGCAGAGCTCTTGTTGGTTGTTATTCTTGTTAAAGTGGCAGAGCTCTTGTTGGTTGTTATTCTTGTTAAAGTGGCAGAGCTCTTGTTTGTTGTTATTCTTGTTAAAGTGGCAGAGCTCTTGTTGGTTGTTATTCTTGTTAAAGTGGCAGAGCTCTTGATGTTGTCACAGGGAGGAGATTAAAGTCGGTTATAAATCTGTTTTCTGTCTACACTGAGAACCTGGGCTACAATGGTTGAGTCCTGGGTACCGGGTACTTTTTGTAACGTATGAAGTTGTGGTTAGGGTTAGTGAACGAGATGATCCAAGACTTGCAGAGTAAATGACTCAGGTGATTCTTACCTGTTGGTGTGTGAGTTGTTGTGCATGAACCAGGAGCGGTTGTTGTCCACATACATGGCCCAGGCCTTGTCGTCCTTCCCCAGCATCACATCCTTCAAGACATCACATCTCGCGATCCCGAAGGCCGGGTCAGGGTGGTTGTCGTAGCGATCGATGGTCATTTCCCAGTAATGAACGCCACGTGAGAAGGACGAGTTTCCCATGACCACCCGGTCATCATAGCTGTTGCAAGTGACCGTCAGGTTGTCGTTGGAGAGGATGATGTCCGGGTGAGCCGAGGCGGGGTCAAAGGTGAACCAAGCAACTGTTGAGCAACATGAACACGGGAATAATAACACGCATGTTTGTTTAGCATCAACGTTTCACTGAGAGAGCGAAGGAAAGATGGCGGCGTAACAACGGGACGGGAGCGTACAGGCTGCAGGTAAGATGAGGTGAAGATGCATTATAAAAACACATGATGATTCATTTTCAGCATCACACGTCATAGTCCTTAGCATCACACTATCAGACTTTAACTTCTATGATCAGATGGCTTCTTTCTCCAACAACAGTTGAAGTCTGCATCGTTTTGTTAAATTTGATCCATAAAAACATTTGATTTGATAAGTTTGAAATATTTTCTTTACATCACTGTGTTTCTCGTGAACAACAGGAAGAGGAATTATCAGTCTTTTGTTTATTGATCTGCACTGTAAGGTCCTGGGATCATTTTAGATTGCTGTCTTCCAGGTTATTATAATTTTATTGTTATGATTTCACTTTGTGTAGAAGAGACCGCCCAACTGTGAAAAACATGAATTCATCGTCAGGGGAGGGTTGGACTGAATGTGCTGTGATTTCAAAGTAAGAGCTGTTTTTGGAAAGAGGAGCCGAATCAGAAAAGAGAAAAACTGCAATTGTCATATATAATAACAATAATAAGAATAAAAATACTGATATCAGAGCTGCATTAAACAGTCTGCAGGTTAAAGACAGAGTTTGTGCGCGTTGGTTGTATCTGCTGAATTTAAGTCGACTTCTGTTGTTAATGTGATGACCTTTATCCAATACGACCTTAAGCATCATCTCTGCATCAAAACAGACACGGGAAAGATATCTGAGATGTTTTATACGTTTAAAAAAAAAGGTCACTTAAAGAATCCAACAGCATATCATGTTGTGGAAATGAGATCTGAACATTTACCTTACCCCCCCTCCCACACACAACGGACGCTTTGTTCTGGAAACTCACGACGACCTGAGGGCGGTCACATCTGAGGGACGCTCAGAGCTCAGGGAAGGTCAGGCTTGAGGGATGCTCAGGCCTGAGTGCGCTCACGCCTGAAGGAACGGTCACAGCTCAGGGAAGGTCACACATGAGGGACGCTCACACCTGAGGGACACTCACGCATGAGGGAGGGTCACGCATGAGGGACACTCACGCATGAGGGACGCTCACGCCTGAGGGACGCTCACGCATGAGGGACGCTCACGCATGAGGGAGGGTCACGCCTGAGGGACACTCACGCATGAGGGAGGGTCACGCATGAGGGACACTCACGCATGAGGGACGCTCACGCCTGAGGGACGCTCACGCATGAGGGACGCTCACGCATGAGGGAGGGTCACGCCTGAGGGACACTCACGCATGAGGGACGCTCACGCATGAGGGAGGGTCACGCCTGAGGTACACTCACGCATGAGGGACGCTCACGCCTGAGGGACACTCACGCCTGAGGGACGCTCACGCATGAGGGAGGGTCACGGATGAGGGACGCTCACACCTGAGGGACGCTCATGCCTGAGGGACGCTCACGCATGAGGGAGGGTCACGGATGAGGGACGCTCACACCTGAGGGACGCTCACGCATGAGGGAGGGTCACGCCTGAGGGACGTTCACACCTGAGGGACGCTCACGCATGAGGGAGGGTCACGCCTGAGGGACACTCACGCATGAGGGAGGGTCACACATGAGGGACGCTCTCGCCTCACACGAGGGACACTCACGCCTCACGCCTGAGGGATGCTCAGGCCTGAGGGATGCTCACGCCTCACACCTAACACCTGAGGGTCGTCACTGACAACTGTTGGTTCAAGGACAAACTGATTCTTCACACATGGGACCAAAATAACTTTGTAGAAAGACGTTTATGTTGTGTTTTACTTTATTTTGTTTGTGTTGTCGACTTGAAACCTCAGCAGATACAGCCGTTAGCATCTGCATAGATTGATAACTGACTTTGTTTTGGATGAAGTGACCCTTTAATGCAGCTCGTCACACCGAGAACAATCGAACTGTGAATAATTAGTTTGACTCAGGTTTATGAGAAAGAAGCAGGGGCTCTGTAAACAGGAATGTTTCACAGACGGATGTTTGTGCTTCATGTGGGCTCACCCTTAAGTGAGCCCACAGAGCAGCAAACTGCCCCCTGCTGGTCGACAGTGAACACTGCACAGATGAGAGAGGAGAGGAAACACCGAGCAGTGAAAGCTGTCCATACCTGTGTCTATAGACTGATTATCGCATGGAGGGAGTCCAGCTGAAATGTAAAACGAAGAGGGAGGAGGGGCAGAAAGAAATGGGGAGAAAGAAAAAGGGGGGGAGGACAGTGAGGCGAAGCAGTGAAGCAGACAGTGAAGAGGTGTGTGTGTGTGTGGGGGGGGGGGGGGGGAGGAGTGGGGAAGAAGAAGCAGGTTCAACAAAGAGGCTGGGAAAAAAAGATCAGGGCTGCAAAGAATAATCACAAATACAGAGAGACTGTTCTGTCGCTGCAGTCAGGTCATAGTGAAGGACGTCCGATCAGAGGCTAGCTTCCTGTTAATGCAGAGCACCTTTAAGTAACGGGACGGCGAGCACGTGAGAGGATTAAAGACAAACCTGCTGCTTTAATAACCGCCCAAACAAACCCTACAAACAGAATTCCCTTCCTGACAAAGCTTTACGTTCATTTAATGAAGGAGAGAAGGCACAGGCTCCCGGCTGTGAGCTCACTAAGAAACAGCCATCATCAATACCTGATGTTGATTAGAGCTCACAGCCAATCATATGGTGCCTGTGTGTCTCACCTGTTATCAGCTGGGATGAGACTGAAGATCTCAGAAATAAAACGTTTGATTCAGACTGTTTTAAGTTTCATTATGATTTTTAATTGATCTTAACCAACGTCTGTTTTAAAAAGATGGAAGGCATGACAGCACCCTTAAGAACTTTCAGAGCTCCCCCTGCTGACGAATTACAGTACAGGTCACAAGCCCCGCCTCCTTCATGTTAACAGATGGGACATCGTCAGATAAAAGTTTCTCGAACTGGGGTTAAGATACAAAGACAGCCTGTAGCTGCTTTCAAGCCTCGACAAGTTAAAGTAAAAACTGAAGACGACCAATCACAGACGAATTTCATCATCACTAAGCCGACAGCATTTCAGTATTTACTCAAGTCAAGATCCATCGTTCGTCCACCGACCCACAGGTTTGAATTCATCTCAGTTTGTGTCAAGTTATAGGAGTTTATTTTATTATTCATATTTATATTCGACTTCAGTTTGACTCCTGATTGGTCCAAACTTGAAAAGTTTATCGTGTCACTTTTTGTGATTTGATTTGAGATTTAAAGGAGATCTGGATCATCATGAATGAATTCTGTTTTTAGAGTTCATTTGTCCTTTAAGATAATCAGGCGTAAAATAATAATAAAGATAACAACCATAATAATAATAATAAAGATAATGACAATAATAATAAAGTAATAGAAATAATACAATGATAAAAGGAGGAGAGGATTCTTACTCTCTGACGTCTGCATGATCAGGGTTTTGCTGTACTGGCCCACCCCGCTGGCATTAAAGGCCTTCACTCTGGACTTATACATGCTGTTGAAGTGAAGCCCGTCCACTGTGCAGATGGTCTCCGACCCCACGTACACTTCCTGTAGAGACACACAGTGCTTCCTGTTAGACTGTGTGTTTATGGCACACACATTGACAGATAATCCTGCTTTTTCAACCCGGCCAGCCCTGCTCGTGGAGGAGAGCGCCTTTCAGACACGGCGCTGAGTGTGAGTTTGTAAAAAAGAGCGTGGGCGAGGCAGCCCACACCACCGTATTAATAGACACGGGTACACAACTTGCCAAGCTCGGCAGGAAGCTACGTTGGTGAGTCTCAATGAGTCAGTGTTTTGAAGAAAAAACAGAGAGGAAATTGTAGCTCATATTCTGCAACTTTTAAAACGTGACTGAGGTTTTACGTATATGAGTGTCTCAATGATGATGACCCTGATGAAGGCCACAAGACGAAACGCGTCGGTCTAACTTGTTAATAAAGTTGATCTTCATACCACAAGTGTTGCTGGAGCATTTTGACCTCATCTGAATGACTCAAAGGTTCAAAAAGTTTGAGATTAAAGAAAATGACTTAATGTACCACATCCGTCCATCCATCAGTCCATCCATCCATCCACCAGTCCATCCATCCATCTATCCATCAGTCCATCCACCAGTCCATCCATCCATCTATCCATAAGTCCATCATCCATCCATCCATCCATCAGTCCATCCATCAGTCCATCCATCAGTCCATCCATCCATCCACCAGTCCATCCATCCATCTATCCATCAGTCCATCCACCAGTCCATCCATCCATCCATCCATCCATCAGTCCATCCATCCATCCATCAGTCCATCCATCCATCCATCAGTCCATCCATCCATCCATCCATCCATCCATCCATCAGTCCATCCATCCATCCATCCATCCATCCATCCATCCATCCATCCATCCATCCATCCACATCAGTCCATCCATCCATCCATCCATCAGTCCATCCATCCATCTATCCATCCATCCATCCATCCATTTATCCATCAGTCCATCCATCCATCCATCCATCCACCAGTCCATCCATCCATCCATCCATCCATCCATCCACATCAGTCCATCCATCCATCCATCCATCCATCAGTCCATCCATCCATCCATCCATCCATCCATCCATCCATCAGTCCATCCATCCATCAGTCCATCCATCCATCAGTCCATCCATCCATCCATCCATCCACATCAGTCCATCCATCCATCCATCCATCCATCCATCAGTCCATCCATCCATCCATTTATCCATCAGTCCATCCATCCATCCATCCACATCAGTCCATCCATCCATCCATCCATCCATCCCAGTCCATCCCATCCATCCATCCATCCATCCATCAGTCCATCCATCCATCCATCCATCCATCCATCCATCCATCCATCAGTCCATCCATCCATCCATCCATCCATCAGTCAATCCATCCATCCAATCAGTCAGGGTAGGGTTAGAACATATGACTCCTGTTTTCATGACCTCACGCTGGCTGCTCGTTTCTTTTAGGATTGATTTTAAGGTTTCACTTCTTCCTTTTAATGCACTTCACGGTCTGGCCCTGGAATATATTTCTGATCTGCTGTCCTCTTACCAGCCAGTGTGCAGCCTGAGACCCTCAGGCAGGAACCTCCTCACCGTTCACACCTCAAACTTAAAAACCAAAGGAGACCGAGTATTTGCAGCTCGGGCTCCTCGGCTGTGGAACGACCTGCCTGAGGATCTCAGACGAGCTGCATCAGTATATCACTTTTAATAACACACTTTTATAATCCTTGTTTTATCCATGATGTTTGATTTGTTTGATTTGTTTTACTGTTAACTTTAGTCGATCTTTGTCTCGCTTGTTTCTCTTTTTTTGTTAATTGGATGATTGCTGCGTTGTTGTTTTCTTTTCATGCTTTTAATAGGATGTTATTGTTCTGTATTTGACTGTTGGGATTTTTTCATTCTGTAAAGCACTTTGTGACGTTGGTTTAGATAAGTGCTTTATAAATATACTTTATTATTATTATATTATTATAATCTATCCGTCAGTCAATCCATCCATCACACAGAGACTTTTATTCTGACGGGGTACAGTATGTCACATGACTCTCACAGCACACAGAGACTTTTAACTCTTTAAATAATCCCTCTGATTGGTCCGTAATGTAAACATGGATTTATCAATGATATCTACATAAATATTGAATACATTAAAATAAATCAATATTAAAATAACCGCCCCTCTGGGACTAAACTACTGAATCTGTCTCATTAAGCAGACACATAAATCCAAACTGAATACTCGCTCAGAGAAACGTACCCTGAACGGCCCTCCGTTCCCATCGTCGAGCTCCAGGATGTATCCCTCCACGGCGACGGTGGAGAGTGGTGGCTGTTTCCATGACAACGTGGCGCTGTTGTTCTGAGTGCAGCATTCCTCCAGCTGGAGCATCGGAGCAGCCGGGACTGAGAGAGAGAGAGAGCCCAGGACACACAAACAAACACACACACGCCCATTGGTTATTGTAAGGAGCCAGTAACCCCAACATATTCAGAAGACATTAAAACCTAAAGCGACTCGTCACATGCTTTGTTGTTGTTCGTCCATTTGTCCACACTGTGTTGGAAATGATCTACTGTACATGTCAAAATGAGCCTGAACCCCCCCAAAAACCACAAATCCAGTTCTGCAGAGAGTTCTGTTTGTAGAACAGAGAAGTCTGCAGACTCTGCAGAACAAACATCTCATCAGCTCTGAGAAGGGCTCAAACTTTCCTCCGTCATTCTCGTTTGAATCCCCTCAGGTGAGCAGGCCGACAGTCTCCTCCCTCTTACCTTTCATCTGTACAAAGTCAAGCTGATGGATTGTCTGCAAGAGGGGTCCGCTGTCCAGGGTGAGGTCAAAGTCGCTCGTGATCCTTGGGGTCAGGGTTCCCTTCCCCCACTGACCCTCTGTCATGTGGACCCTCCGGATCAGAGCATCGGAGATCTGAGGTCAACGTGGGACAAAGGCATCAGGACAACTCAGGTAGATTACATCCCAGTCTGCATTAAATATTAAATCCTTCTGTCATGAACCTTCTCTGAACCTTACAAACAACAAACCCTTTGTTTAATGTTTAACACAAACCGACGATCTTGTGTTCAAAAGCTGATTTTTTTTTTTTTAGATGTAGGTGGGTCCCTTTCCTGAGCTTAATTCACCTGTAAATGAACGTCACATATATAAAAACTGTATTTCCTGTGTTCTCATTGTCTCAGCAAACATTTTATTCATCAGAGTCACGTCATGAAAGACCTTAGCTCTGTTTAGTTTCAATAAACTCGATCAGACTGTGGCAACCATCATGCCATCATCAATTACCTCTAACCCCTAACCCCCCATTAAAGTGATCATGAATATATTAAAGGGATCATACATGTATTAACCCTAACCCTTCAGATGAATGGAGCCCAAACTTCAAAAGATGGAAACATTCTTTAGTTTTTGGTTTTCAGGACAAGATGATTTTTACTGAACCTGCAGGAATCCACTGGGGTCATTCTCCTTGATGACCTCCAGACAGTACTCCATCAGCCCCGTGGTCTGACGCAGCTTCACCGTACAGTGAGAGATCTGATCCCGGACCACCTGGACAGGAAACAGCAGTTTAATCTGGATAATAAAGACCTGAACACAGAGATCATTTGACTGATTGGATGTGGGAGATTCCCTCCCTCCTCTGATGTCCACACAGCCTCCTCATTACACTGTGAAACAAATGGAGGTGCTGGACCGTTGGTTGCTAGGTAACAGAAACTTCACTGCTGCTATGTGAGGGGCTGAAATGAGAGGAAAATCCTCTCTGCAGCCACTCTGAGGCCCTCAGTAAATACAGGATGATGATTCACATACAGAAGACTGCAGTCAAAGAGCATCAGTATGTCGTATTATAATACTGGCACATAAACCCTGACCAAAACCCAGACTTCAAATTAAAGCTCCATCTGTTTACAGCACATTCAAACTGAAGGACAAAAGCTTAAAGAGGCTCAGATCAGAACATCATCCTCAGACAACCATCAATGGGTTAAATCCATCAAAGACGGACAACGCTTCTCCACCAAGCAGCAACCTCCGGTGTGAAAACATACAGCCAATGCAGAAGAGCAAAAAGTTGGTGTCCACTAGAGGCTGTTCGCATACGGGGGGCAGCAGTAGCTCAGTCTGTAGGGACTTGGGTTGGGAATCGGAGGGTGCGTACCAAATCTGGCAATTGGTCTGGTAGCTGGAGAGATGCCAGTTCACTTCCTGAGCACTTCCTTTGAGTAAGGCACCTAATCCCCCCCCCCCCACCAGCTCAGGAGCGCCTGCTTTGTGCAGCTCTGACATCTCTCCATGCATATCCATAGGATCCTGTTTCCGCATGTGTATATATCAGCATATGTGTGTGTGTTGCATGACTTAAAGGGATACTTCACCCATTTGCATTAAGCTTTGTATCATTGAAACCTGGTAGTATTTTGAATGGTCGTGCATCCCGCCCTCATTTTCCCCTGAGACGAGAAAGCTCCTTATTTCTTTTCTGAAAAGGAGCCTCTGATGACGCAAACATTGTCATTTTGCGTCATCGAGGCTGTTTTGGTTAGAGGGGGGGAAACTACATCGCAAGTTCCTCATATTTTCGACCACTGAAGCTACAGACCTATTACAGATCAGTGGGCGGGACCTCACTGCCAGAATCGAAACTTAACGTCCGCGATCTTATTAGGAAGTTATGCTTACAGGCTCTATGGAGAAAGCTGCCCCAGCTGCCGACAGGCAGGTCTCAGCAGCTGGGGCAGCTTTCTGCCCCAGCTGCTGACCTGCCTGTCGCCGGCGGAGCTGGGGCACAGACATAGAGTCCGTTTGCTGTCAGGAATTTCCAAGATGCCAATTCCATCTGGAAGAAATCTCGGAATCAGTTGAGAAAACGGCCGTATGTGTTGTAGACAGACTGTAAATACACCGTAGCTTCAGCGGGAGTGTCCTGCGGTGCTGTGCATTCTGGGAGTTGTTGTCTTTTGTTGTCTTTCATCCACATGAGCCAAAAAGACACTTTCTGCCTTTTCTCGGTCAAGAAGGCACCAACTTCAAAATGTATTTCACATTTCTACTACATATATGACCCAATGTCAATACAGATTCATGTTTCAACAGGTGAAGTATCGCTTTAACAGAGTGTAAAAATAGAATTATAAATCTATCTAATAGGTTTAAATCCTATTTATCAGATCAATCTCAGTTTGTACATGTTCATTATAACTCCTCTATGCACACCAAAGTTAGCCAGTTATGCAGATGATACTCAGCTATACGTATCAATGAAGCCAGATGACACCAATCAGTTATGTAAACTAGCCTTGCCTTAAGGACATTAAGATCCAGGACACGGATGACCAGAGCCTTCAGTTATCAGGCCTGCTCGTGGTACCTACAGTCTCTAAATGTACTATGGGAGGTAGAGCCTTCAGTTATCAGGCCTGCTCGTGGTACCTACAGTCTCTAAATGTACTATGGGAGGTAGAGCCTTCAGTTATCAGGCCTGTTCGTGGTACCTACAGTCTCTAAATGTACTATGGGAGGTAGAGCCTTCAGTTATCAGGCCTGCTCGTGGTACCTACAGTCTCTAAATGTACTATGGGAGGTAGAGCCTTCAGTTATCAGGCCTGCTCGTGGTACCTACAGTCTCTATATGTACTATGGGAGGTAGAGCCTTCAGTTATCAGGCCTGCTCGTGGTACCTACGGTCTCTAAATGTACTATGGGAGGTAGAGCCTTCAGTTATCAGGCCTGTTCGTGGTACCTACAGTCTCTAAATGTACTATGGGAGGTAGAGCCTTCAGTTATCAGGCCTGCTCGTGGTACCTACAGTCTCTAAATGTACTATGGGAGGTAGAGCCTTCAGTTATCAGGCCTGTTCGTGGTACCTACAGTCTCTAAATGTACTATGGGAGGTAGAGCCTTCAGTTATCAGACCTGCTCGTGGTACCTACAGTCTCTAAATGTACTATGGGAGGTAGAGCCTTCAGTTATCAGGCCTGCTCGTGGTACCTACAGTCTCTAAATGTACTATAGGAGGTAGAGCCTTCAGTTATCAGGCCTGCTCGTGGTACCTACAGTCTCTAAATGTACTATGGGAGGTAGAGCCTTCAGTTATCAGGCCTGCTCGTGGTACCTACAGTCTCTAAATGTACTATGGGAGGTAGACCCTTCAGTTATCAGGCCTGCTCGTGGTACCTACAGTCTCTAAATGTACTATGGGAGGTAGAGCCTTCAGTTATCAGGCCTGTTCGTGGTACCTACAGTCTCTAAATGTACTATGGGAGGTAGAGCCTTCAGTTATCATGCCTGCTCGTGGTACCTACAGTCTCTAAATGTACTATGGGAGGTAGAGCCTTCAGTTATCAGGCCTGCTCATGGTACCTACAGTCTCTAAATGTACTATGATAAAAATAACTTTATTCATATAGTACCTTTCAAGAGGAGGAGAACAAACAGAAAAGCAAACATCAAAAAACTCAACAATATACAAAACAGATTAATCAAAAGCAAGTCGAAACAAATGGGTCTTAAGTTTTTTTTTTTAAAAGAGTCAACAGTGCCCACAATCTTAAACCCAAAGGCAGAGCATTCCAAAATGTTGGGGCTACAACCTGAAAAGCACAGTGTCCCTGGGTCTTCAGTCTGGTGTGAGGGACTACCAGCAAACCCCGATCAGAAGACCTAAGAGATCTGCTGGGAGTGTAAGGCCGTAAATGTTCAGACCGGTGCCTGTCCATGCAGGGCTTTAAAAGTAAGAACAAGGATCTTGAATTGTATTCTAAAATTTATGGGAAGCCAGTGTAAGGAAAACAGAATTGGGGTGATGTGCGACCTTTTGGATGACCTTGTTAATAGTCTGGCTGCAGCATGTTGAACTAATTGTAGACAGTTAAGAGATGTTTTGTTAAGGAAGGTAAAAAGTGAGTTACAGTAATCCAATCGGGAAGAAATGAAGGCATGTATAATCTCCATCTGAGCTGTTGGAACAATGGGCTTAAGTTTGGCAATATTTCTTAGCTGATTAAAACACGAGCGAACAAGACAATTAATATGCTGGTCAAGGCACAGTGACTGACCAAAAGAAACACCTAGATTGCGCAGAACAGGCTTAACAAACATAGATAGGGAACCAAGTTTTTCCGTAACACTGGGAACAATGGCCACAGGAGCGCATATAAGGACTTCTGTTTTATCAGAGTTGAGCTGTAAGCAGTTGTCTGCCATCCAATCTTTAATGGCGCTAAGACAGTTCAGTAGAGTTGACAGTTTAGCAATATTTTGAGGAGTAAATGAAATATGCAATTGAATGTCATCTGCATAAAAGTGGTATGAAATATCTTTAAAGCTGTTTATTATGCGACCAAGTGGAAGCAGGTACAAGGTGAAAAAGATTGGGCCTAGGACAGAACTTTTTTGAGAAGAGATTGAATAGCTGCATGTTTGAAATAAGATGGGACATGACCAGATGTTAATGAGTTATTGATTATGGACTGAATACATGGCCCGATGGAATCGATAACATTCTTTAACAGACAAGTGGGTAGGATCAGAATCAGAATCAGAATCAGCTTTATTGGCCAGGTATGTTTAACACACAAGGAATTTAACTTGGGTAGACTGTGCTCTCTTTGTACAAAGGTCAAACATTAAATATCAACATAAACTAAGAAATAAACAGATAATTAAAGACTAATATGTACAAGACTAAATAAGATAATAGTGCAGAGGTGAGTAGTGCAAAAAGATGATAAAGTAAACATGAGGTAGTTATTTTTACAGAGTGTGCGTAGATGATAATTAAAATACAATAAAAATAGTATATATTTACGTATATGTACATTCACAGTGACAGTTTTGTTCCAGGGTTTATTACACAGCAGCAGGTGTCACTCTGTGACTGCTTAGCGTTCATCAGAGTGACAGCCTGGGGGAAGAAACTGAGGTTACTGGTACTTCACAGCAGCAGGTCTGACACTCTGTGACTGTTTAGCGTTCATCAGAGTGACAGCCTGGGGGAAGAAACTGTTCTTATGTCGAGTTGTTTTGGCATACAGTGATCTGTAACGCCTGCCGGAGGGGAGGAGTTTGAAATGTTTGTGTCCGGGGTGTGAGGGGTCTGCAGTGATGTTACCTGCCCGTTTCCTGGCCCTGGACCGGTATAAGTCCTGGATGGGGGGAAGGTCGACACCGATGATCTTTTCTGCAGTCCTGATTGTCCGTTGCAGTCTGTGTCTGTCCAGTTTGGTTGCAGATCCAAACCAGACAGTGATGGAGGTGCAGAGAACAGACTGGATGATGGAGGTGTAAAACATGATCAGCAGCTCCTGGGGCAGGTTGAACTTCTTTAGCTGACGCAGGAAGTACAACCTCTGCTGGGCCCTTTTCCTTAAAGTGTCTATGTGGGAGGTCCACTTCAGGTCCCGTGAGATTGTGGATCCCAGGAACCTGAAAGAGTCCACAGTAGACACTGTGCTGTTCAGAATGGTGAGGGGGGGGGGAGTGAGGGGGGGCTTCTCCTGAAGTCCACTGTCATCTCCACAGTCTTGAGCGGGTTCAGCTCCAGATGGTTCTGACTGCACCAGAGAGCCAGCTGTTCCACCTCCCGTCTGTAGGCAGACTCGTCACCGTCCTGGATGAGACCGATGATGGTGGTGTTGTCTGCGAACTTCAGGAGTTTCACAGAAGGGTTCCCTGAGGTGCAGTCATTGGTGTAGAGGGAGAAGAGCAGTGGGGAGAGAACACACCCCTGGGGGGCGCCAGTGCTAATGGTCCGGGTGCTGGATGTGATGCTCCCCAGCCTCACCTGCTGCCTGCTGTTAGTCAGGGAGTTGGTGATCCACTGACAGGTGGAGGCAGGCACAGTGAGCTGGGTGAGTTTCTGGTGAAGAATATCCGGGATGATGGTGTTGAATGCCGAGCTGAAGTCCACAAACAGGATCCTAGTGTAGGTCCCTGGGGAGTCGAGGTGATGCAGGATGTAGTTCAGTCCCATGTTGACTGCATCCTCCACCGACCTGTTTGCCCGATGGGCCAGCTGCTCAGCACAGACTCTCAGGCAGGAGGGGGACACACCGTCTGGTCCTGGAGCCTTTCTGATCTTTTGTTTCTGGAAGAGCTGGCACACATCCTTTTCACAGATCGTCAGTGCAGGTGGGGTAAGAAGAAGAAGCTGTTGAGGTCTTCAGCCAGTCTATTGTTACCTGCAGGGTGGGGGGAGGGTCTCCTGTAGTTGGTGACCTCTCGCAGGCCTTTCCAAACTGCTGAAGGGTCGTTAGCTGAGAAGCTTTGTTTTAGCTTCTCAGTGTAGCTCCTCTTCACTACCCTGATCGCCTTCGTCAGTTTGTTTCTGGCCTGCTTGAACAGGTCCCAGTCCCCACTCCTGTAGGCTTCCTCCTTGGCCTGACGCAGTTTCCTGAGTTGAGGTGTAAACCAGGGCTTGTTGTTGTTGTATGTGCAGAAGGTCCTGGTCTGCACACACATGTCCTCACAGAAGCTGATATAAGATGTCACAGTGTCAGTGAGTTCGTTGAGATTTGCTGATTCAGCTTCAAAAACAGTCCAATCAGTGCAATCAAAGCAGGCCTGTAACTCCTGCTTTGACTCCTCTGTCCATCTCTTTACAGTCCTCACTACAGGCTTAGCAGTTTTTTTCAAAGATTTATTTTTTGGCTTTTTGTGCCTTTATTGGAGAGATAGTGGGGATTGACATGCAGGAAAGGGGCCACAGGTTGGATTCGAACCTGGGCCGCCAGGCGTTGAGAACTAGAGCCTCCATATATGGGACGCGCGCACTAACCACTGCGCCACCAGCGCCCCAGGCTTAGCAGTTTTTAACTTCTGCCTGTAGGTCGGGATGAGATGAATCAGACAGTGATCAGAGAGTCCCAAAGCTGCACGGGGAACAGAGCGATATGAATCCTTTATTACTGTGTAGCAGTGGTCCAGTGTGTTAGCTCCTCTGGTGGGGCACTTAATATGCTGTCTCTATTTAGGAAGTTCGTGGGTTAGATTTGCTCTGTTAAAATCCCCTAGAATGATGAGCAGGGAGTCAGGAGGTTTTTTCTCCACGTCTGTAATCTGATCAGCCAGGTGCTGTAACGCCTCTGTTACACACGCCTGAGGTGGGATGTACACACCAACCATAACAAAAGAGGAGAATTCCCTCGGTGCATAAAACGGTTTACAGTTTGTGAAAAAACTCTCCAGGTTTGGGCTACACGTCTGCTTCAACACTGTGACATCTGTACACCAACCTTCGTTAATATAGAAGCATATTCCGCCTCCCCTTGTCTTCCCAGAAAGCTCCTTTACGCGGTCCGCTCTGAGGAGCTGAAACTCCGGTAGGTAAAGTGAGCTGTCCAGGATGTGTTCACTGAGCCAGGTTTCAGTAAAACACAGGGCGGCGGATCTGCAAAAGTCCGAGTTTCTGGTGTTTAGGAGCAGCAGTTCGTCCATCTTATTATTATCGCTATTAGGGAGCAGACATTCGCCAGGTGAATGGATGGAAGCGCGGTGCGTAATCCCCGCTGCCTCAGTTTAACGAGCGCGCCTGCTTGCTTACCCAGTCTGCGGCGTCTCCGGCAAATTCCATAGAGAGCTGGCAGTCCTCTGCCCAAAAAGTTGGGTAGAGGACTGTCCAATGTTTAATAGTTGTTCTCTGGTGAAAGAGACCAGAGAAGGGGAGCAAAAAACTACAAAAATAAAGAAAAACGCAACAACTACGAGAGACTGCAGTACCGTAGCAACCATCCGCGGCGCCATCTTGGCACAATTGACAAACCTTGTCAAAAGGACTTGAGGAGACTTTCATCGTGCTAACCAGATTTGTGAGTTCTTGTATAGAGTTCAAAGAAAACCTTTCCAGGATTGTTGGCTGATTTGGGCAGGGTAATGGGAGGTAGAGCCTTCAGTCATCAGGCCCCTTTCCTTTGGAATCATCGGCCAGTCAGGGTCCAGGAGGCAGAGACACTCTGTACTTTTAAGAATAGACTTAAAACTTTCCTTTTTGATAAAGCTTATAGTTAGCCCTAACCCTGGCACAGGTGTAGACCAGCTCCTAGTTATGCTGCTATAGGATTAGACTACCGGGGGAACTGAGCTCTTATCTCTCCCTCTCTCTCTGTGCATTCACATCACATCACTGCATGTCGCTATCTGTAAATCTCAGTTTTCTGTAGATGGCTATTCGTCATGAGCCTGAATTTGCCTCTTAAAAGGAGGTTTTTTCTTGCAACTGTAACTTTTGCTAAATTGTTGCTAAAGTGCTCATGATGGATTAACGCTGGGTCTCTGTAATATTGCAATGACTAAGGTCTTTACCTGCTTTGTGGGATACACACCCCATATTAAACATGTTTAAAGTCTTGAACACACGCTGTGTGGGGTGAATTTGTATAAC
Source organism: Tautogolabrus adspersus (assembly GCA_020745685.1). Taxonomy (NCBI): domain Eukaryota; kingdom Metazoa; phylum Chordata; class Actinopteri; order Labriformes; family Labridae; genus Tautogolabrus; species Tautogolabrus adspersus. The sequence continues at coordinate 27,063,167 of CM036552.1, forward strand.
TCAGCTGATTAATGATATTAAAGATCAGAGTTGCACATAACTAGGGGCGTGGCCTCTTTGACTGACAGGTGGGTGTGTTGTAGCTGTTTGTCAGGAGGTGTCTCTACAGCCATGTTTCATACAGACTGTGTGATTCATTCCCTTAATTTGAGTCATGACAGGCGTTGAAGAATCTTTTATGTTTAAGGTAGTTTTGGATCCCTCGGGATGCAAAAATATCTGTCGAGGTTTTGGTACATTTTGAACAGTGAACTTAAATTAACCAGAACGCTATGTCTCCTCCACTGTGTGAATCAAATACATCAAACTCAAGAACTTATAATTTTCATATTTAAAATAAATATTTATTAAACATTTTGTGATTGCTTTCCATGACTGCCATCAATCACTAAAAGGATGTTGAACCCTAACCCCCTCAGAGGGCGGCAGTAGCTCAGTCTGTAGGGACTTGGGTTGGGAACTGGAGGGTTGCCGGTTCAAGTCCCGGCACGGACCAAGTCCGGAAATTGGCCTGGTAGCTGGAGAGGTGCCAGTCCACTTCCTGAGCTGCCGAGGTGCCCTTGAGCAAGGCACCGCACCCCAAAACTGCTCTGGAGCGCTCGCTGTGGGCAGCCCCTTCTCTCTGAGACCTCTCCATTAATGCATGTCTACAGGATCCTGTTTGTGCATGTGTGTGTGTTCACGTTCATTAACTCGCGGGATTAATAAAGTATAAATGGTTAATTATCTCGTACAGTCAGAGTTGATTTTGTTCCAGCTCTGATGATTTGTCTATATTTCTTTGGCTGAGGTCCAAACCCTTCGTGCTGTGTCACGCTGGGAACATCGACTGCAGTGAGCTGGCCTCGCTCCAGAATGAGTTTCAGACAGACAGGCGACCAGCCAGTTAAGGAGACAGTGCTGCTGCAGACAGGTGAGGAGACTGTGGTGTAGACAGACAGGTAAGGGGACCGCTAAAGTCTGTAGGAACAGGTGCCTGCTTTCTGACAGAAAGATTAATTTCTCTCTGTTGGAGTTATTAGGTCATTGAAGCACTGCAGTCTCCTTACCTGTCTGACCCTCTGTTCCTCCTTACCTTAAACTGTCCCGTGTTGGACTGTGAAGCTGTCCGGGGAACAGGGATCCCCCGGAACATCACACTCAGTCAGAGCACGAGGACTCATCGGGGAGCTTAGTGAAAAATCACTACAAAGGAAACAGAACGACCCCGGTGCAGCCGGGCTGGGTGTACTGACTACCAAACGTCTGCTGAATAGAAGATCCAGACTGTGATTTACTTTGTGCTTCTGTGATGTTCAGATGAATCCGTTTCAGCTCACATCAGATGAAATACAGCGAGAGGGACTGACAGCAGAGACAGAGGGCCTCTGTTGGATCATAATTTATTCATTTTAGTACGTTACAGGCAGCGTGTTAGTGCTTCACATTCTGACCAGCTTAAACCAAACAAGAAGAAACAACTGTTTGTTTCCACGTTCTGGTTAACGGAGAGGTGAAACAAACCAGGTTAGGTAACGTTCACAGATGCTGTTGACTTTAAATGCTAAGCTAACAGTCTCCTGGGTGCAGCTACATATGATCAGGGATGAGAGTAGAGTCTTCTTAACTGAAATTAAGTTACTTTTCTAATACACAAACAACATGATGAGGTTAAGAGTCCTCTTCTTACGTCTATCGATCCCTGATGGAGGTCGTTGTCCACAGCCCGCCATAGTTTCCATGTTAGTCCGCTCTGTTTGATGGCAGTCTCCAGGTCCCTGCATCAGGTGTTCTCTCCTAGTGCCTAAGAGGGTTAGAGGTGAGAGTCCGCCTGGTGATGGCAGGTGAGGTCGTTGTTACTGATGGGATCTGTCCAGATGATATTAAGGATCCACCTAAGGCAGTGGTTTATGAATGTATGTACTTTTTTCTAATCTTTGTACTCCTTCATGTCTCTGAACCGTAGAGGAGTATGGATGTGATATTGGAGTTGAAGAGTCGGAGCTTTGACAGCTGATTTCTTTGGAGCTCCAGATGTTCTTGAGTTGTTTGAATGAAGGCTTTGCCTTGCTGATCCTGGCTCTGACGTCTCCCTCTGTCATCAAAACAACACCACGAGGTTAAACCCTAACCCAATCTACTGAAGCAATATCAAAACTTTAGTCATTAGTCATCACTTAGACCCAGGGAGATGTTAAAAAAGAGTCCAGGTACAGAAGGGAATTCACTTTAAATGTTTAGTTAAAAAGTTTTAGCATCAGGCCCTACATGTTGGTAGATTGATGCAGCGCCTCTGATAATAAAAAACATTAAATCGTCTGTTTAGTGAACCGTCCACTTGTTCTCTCTAAACCAACACGGTCAGTCCTGCTGATGCTCAAGGACCTGACTCATTTTTTCAAGTACTACTTCTCGCCACCGCAGCTTACACAACAAGCTCAACCTGTGCTGGTCACCATGGCAACAGAGATCTGGCATCAGCCAGCAGCACCAGAGCGTCAGGGAGCTCTGTAGGAAACATCGAGTCGTCTGCAGATGCCTCTGTTTGGATTTTCTGTCATGTTTTCTATTCGTTGTTCTGCATGAGTCTGAATCAGTTGAATTAATCAATCTTCATTAACACCTTAACTGGACATATAAAATGCAAAGCTGATGTTTTGTTTTATGCAACACTCTGCTTTCATGTGGAGATATATTCAGTCTGAGATGATAGATGTGGAAACTACACAAAGGACAACACAATCATCAGGAGTGCACTTCAGTAGAAATAGGTGTCATTTACGTCTGCAGGACATCTTCCACCACAAAGCTGCACATTGATGAAGCAGAAAGCTTCGACTGCTCGAGTTAGACGAGCTGAATCACAAACAGTACTCCCCAGAAAAAAACACGATGCCTCCAGTGATCCTCTCTGATATCTACCTACAGTGATCTACGTTGCCCTCCACAACATGAGAGGACAGAACAATGGACAATGGATGTCACCGCTGTGATGTCACGCTTAGATTGTAGACTGCTTTTTTAAAGCCCGGCCACCCTGATATAAGATAAATGCATTATTGCATGAGAAACCCGAACAGCTAACCAGCCAGGCACAGCTAATAGAAACAAATAGCTGCTAATTAACGTGTAAATAAAATAAAGTTTGGATGGGACTGGTTGTAAAAAGTCGAGCTCAGACTTGTTGGAAGGTCTGTTAGTCCAATAAAGCTCACAGAGAGATTATTAGTCTGATATTTACATGAACAAATCTCAAAAGGGCTCCAACAGCACAAAGAGGTTAAAGGTCAGGGACTGAATTAGCTGAAGTGACACCTAGCAGACAGCTAACAGCTCCCACCTGTCATTCAAAGAGGCCACGCCCCCAATTCTACATCCCTTTAAGCCTAAATATAATGTAAACAGGTGAGTTGTATAAACATTCAGCCCGTACAGTTGAAGAGAGAAATGAGCTCTAGAGACCCAAACTGTTTTTGAACCAGGCTGTAAAGATGTTTATTTTAACATGGGGCTCTATGAGGACTGACTCACTGCAGGAGACAGACTCTAGTGGACACTGGCAGAACTACCATTTTTGCCACACCTGCATTGGCTTAATTTCTCAGACCTTGAGGTTGCCCCTCCCTGAGAAAGAGAGGGGCAAAGATTTAAATATGGAAATGGTTGTAGAAAATCAGATCTGTCTTGACTTTCTGAAATTTATATCCAACAAGAGCCAGCTGTGGGCAATAAACAACAAAATGCAACAACATCTGCAGTGTAGAGCTCTAAACACATCGCAATGTAACCAACAACATCTGCAGCTTAGAGCTCTAAACACGTCACAATGTAACCAACATCATCTGCAGCTTAGAGCTCTAAACACGTCGCAATGTAACCAACAACATCTGCAGCTTAGAGCTCTAAACACGTCGCAATGTAACCAACAACATCTGCAGCTTAGAGCTCTAAACACGTCGCAATGTAACCAACAACATCTGCAGCTTAGAGCTCTAAACACGTCGCAATGTAACCAACAACATCTGCAGCTTAGAGCTCTAAACACGTCGCAATGTAACCAACAACATCTGCAGCTTAGAGCTCTAAACACGTCGCAATGTAACCAACAACATCTGCAGTGTAGAGCTCTAAACACGTCACAATTTAACTAACAACATCTGCAGCTTAGAGCTCTAAACACGTCACAATGTAACCAACATCATCTGCAGCTTAGAGCTCTAAACACGTCACAATGTAACCAACAACATCTGCAGCTTAGAGCTCTAAACACGTCACAATGTAACCAACATCATCTGCAGCTTAGAGCTCTAAACACGTCGCAATGTAACCAACAACATCTGCAGTGTAGAGCTCTAAACACGTCGCAATGTAACCAACAACTTCTGCAGCTTAGAGCTCTAAACACGTCGCAATGTAACCAACAACATCTGCAGCTTAGAGCTCTAAACACGTCACAATGTAACCAACATCATCTGCAGCTTAGAGCTCTAAACACGTCACAATGTAACCAACATCATCTGCAGCTTAGAGCTCTAAACACGTCGCAATGTAACCAACAACATCTGCAGTGTAGAGCTCTAAACACGTCGCAATGTAACCAACAACTTCTGCAGCTTAGAGCTCTAAACACGTCGCAATGTAACCAACAACATCTGCAGCTTAGAGCTCTAAACACGTCGCAATGTAACCAACAACATCTGCAGTGTAGAGCTCTAAACACGTCACAATTTAACCAACAACATCTGCAGCTTAGAGCTCTAAACACGTCACAATGTAACCAACAACATCTGCAGTGTAGAGCTCTAAACACGTCGCAATGTAACCAACAACATCTGCAGCTTAGAGCTCTAAACACGTCACAATGTAACCAACATCATCTGCAGCTTAGAGCTCTAAACACGTCGCAATGTAACCAACATCATCTGCAGCTTAGAGCTCTAAACACGTCGCAATGTAACCAACAACTTCTGCAGCTTAGAGCTCTAAACACGTCGCAATGTAACCAACAACTTCTGCAGCTTAGAGCTCTAAACACATCGCAATGTAACCAACAACATCTGCAGCTTAGAGCTCTAAACACGTCACAATGTAACCAACAACATCTGCAGCTTAGAGCTCTAAACACGTCGCAATGTAACCAACAACTTCTGCAGCTTAGAGCTCTAAACACGTCGCAATGTAACCAACAACATCTGCAGTGTAGAGCTCTAAACACGTCGCAATGTAACCAACAACATCTGCAGCTTAGAGCTCTAAACACGTCACAATGTAACCAACAACATCTGCAGCTTAGAGCTCTAAACACGTCACAATGTAACCAACAACATCTGCAGCTTAGAGCTCTAAACACGTCGCAATGTAACCAACAACATCTGCAGCTTAGAGCTCTAAACACGTCGCAATGTAACCAACAACATCTGCAGCTTAGAGCTCTAAACACGTCGCAATGTAACCAACAACATCTGCAGCTTAGAGCTCTAAACACGTCGCAATGTAACCAACAACATCTGCAGCTTAGAGCTCTAAACACGTCGCAATGTAACCAACAACATCTGCAGCTTAGAGCTCTAAACACGTCACAATGTAACCAACAACATCTGCAGCTTAGAGCTCTAAACACGTCGCAATGTAACCAACAACATCTGCAGTGTAGAGCTCTAAACATTGCTGTTTTTTAAAGTGTCAGTTTAAATATTTCAGTTTCAGAAACAATAACTCTTCATCAATGAAGTTTGATTTGCTGCAATTTGTCCCCAAGTTTGAAAACCTTTTGTACCTTAGAATTATTTAAATCCCAACCAAAAAAAAGGCGAAGAATTAAAAAAAGGCAAGACAGATCTCAACAGTTTAAAGAGTCATGTCCCTCTTGTTTCCAGCAGGTGGAGCAGGTCATAACCTGTGTGTCTGAACGGACTTAAAGCTGTTTGTAAGCTGTTCGTTAGCCATGCATTAGCACTTTCGTAAGCTGTTCGTAAGGTGTTTGTTTGCTGTTTGTGTGCACTTCCTGATGTTCTTTCCTCCTCTTTACATCCTTGTTTGTTGTGTTCTTACTCTGATGTTCAACACTTTGGATAAAAGTGTCTGATAAATAAAGTGTAGATTTGTTCAGCTAAAGCTGTGACGTGACTGAGCAGCTTCTAGTCAAAGACAAAATGAATAAATGGAAATAAGCAGAGTTTTTCATTGTTCAGTGATTTAAGAAATGGAGAACCTGTAAGTGGTGGAAAGAAAAGGATGTGTGTGTTATGTACTGACTGTTCACATGTTGTTATGCACACGCAGTTTCTCAAACTGCCCACATGCGTGAAACCTTCATTCTACAGAGTGGCCAAGCGTGACATTGGATTCTCTAAGGCACAAATGTACCCCTCCTCCTCCTGTTCCTCTTGCTCCCTCTCCGCCTGCTCCCCCCTTCTTCTCCTGCTCTCCCATCAACGCCTTCTCTCTGTCATGTCTACTGGTCAGTGTCACAGTTTTTTTTAAGGCATGACTTTATGTCAGCTTTAGAAAGATAGCTTTTGAAAAATGGAGAGAGGTAAGAACACAGAAAGGTTTACAGACCTATGCAGAGCTGGCTAAACACTGAAGCTTCAGTGTCCACCACATGGTGACCTGCGTGAGCATCCACTCTAGAGAGGAGGGGGGGGAGACAGCTCTCTACAATGTTTAGAATTTGGACTGCAGTACCCATTTTAAAGACTAGGTGTCAGAGTTACAGATTGCTCCTTTAAGTGAACATTTCATTCATAAATTGTATTCCCTCTTTTTTACCATCTGAACATGGGAGGCGTGGTCTCACTCACCTTCAGTTTGTGTTCGTGCTCTTTGTTGACTCGAGCCAGCAGCTGAGCTTTACGTCTATTCAACGCATCGATGAGGGCGTCGCACTGCGCCACCAAGCAGGCCTCAAACTCCACCCCGTTCTCCTGACAGACAGACAGACAGACAGACAGACAGACAGACAGACAGACAGACAGACAGACAGACAGACAGACAGACAGACAGACAGACAGACAGACAGACAGACAGACAGACAGACAGACAGACAGACAGAGTTAAAATACAAACTGTCTACCAAACAAACACTGAGGAGTTACCAGGTGTCAGGACAGTCTGCAGGGTCTTTGTGAATATTTCAGATTTGGACTTTAAACTTGAACGTGGTTTCTTTGACAAAATCTGGAAAGACTGAGGAGGCTTCTATAAGTTTACCTGGATGTGCTGGACCGTGTTCCTCAGCTGAACCAGGAACTCTTTGGCGTCGGTGGCTCGGTCTGACAGCCCGTTTAGCGCCTGAGACAGCTGACCCTGCAGAGAGACGAAGTTGCGTTAACATTTTGCTGCATCAAGAAACTGTAAGCTTAAGGGTCTGTCTCCACTAACGCCCACCATCACAGATTCAGAGCACTTCCTGCCAGCGTTTATTGTTGCTAGGTTACAAAAGTGAACTTCCCTCAGTAGTGGCAGTTAGGGGTATCGTGTTTAAAGCTCTGTGTATCTCCTCCACCTTTGTTGTTGACAAATATGATATCAGAAGTCCCACCCCTTCTTTATTGTGATTGGTCTGTAAGGGAGAAGTGACATTGGCGAGCACCGTGTTGTTTATCTATTTTCTTCTGAGAGTGATTTGAGCACAGCGACAAAAAACATCTGATGCTGAGGGCGGTTTTGAGAGAAAGGTCACTGATGCTGAAAAATGTGTTGCTCGAAAACGGGTGCAGCCAGCGCCAAAAATGGCGTTAATGGACTCGGGCCCCTAAGATCCATGTAAAGTGCTTGACGTCCAGGACTGGGTCAGGGTCCTAACGGGTCTTTTTCACTTTCTTCACTCCTGTGTTAGTGCCTCTGATGTTCGTCCTCATCACATAGATAGACAGAGAGATGAGCAGGGAAATGCAGTCGTCATAGCAACAGAGACATTTAGATGGCATTAAAAGAGATGGGAGCAAAGTTACTGTGACGACAGAGAGCAGCAGTGTGCAGATGAAGACTGTAATTAAGAGAAATATTGAAGAGGATCTCAGAGACCGACAGGAAACACTTGTGGATCTTTGAGCAGCATGACCCTGAAAGTCCAGAATTTAAACCATCTAAATCCAGCCAACATGCTATGAAAATGTCCATCTCTAAATTTGACATGGTAAGAGAGTGAGTGCACAATCTGACTTTTCCTCACATAAAACAACATTTTAAAAGAGACTTCAAACATTTCTCTTCGGTTCATAACTTGACCTTCGCATGGTTTCATCACTGACGTTAGCAGCCCAGTCATGTGACAGGAAATGTTGTCGTTTTGAATTTGTGCAATGACACACAAACGTTTCTGTTAGGAGAGCCGATGAATGTGTCCTGAGGTTGTGTGAACACAGAGGTGACGGAGCGAGAGGCCGCTGACTGACCCCGTGGGAACCTCCTTCTGGTTGAGTGCATAACCGTCAGCTTGGCGAGCTCGGTGTCTTCGGCGAGGAAACAAATTGAAAAATGACGTTATGTTGAAGTCAATCTGAACTCAGGAAGAGAGCAGTAAAACCTGGAATAAGCTGATCCAGTGTGAAAACAACGCTGTGTCAACCCGACTCCTGGGATCTGACGTCAAAAAGAGTCTGCAAGGGCCAACAGCTGACCTTTGACCTCAGCCTTTGGGAAACCATGACAGCTGCTGCTAAAACGAGTGGACTGCAGCGAGGGACGTCTGAGCCGGCAGCAGCTGATCAAAGACTGAAGTAAACCTTCCCAGACTGTGTGGGACTTTCAGAGGCTTCCTCTTTGTTAACTTCGGACTCAGATTTCAGCGTCTCCTGAGAGCGGCAGCCGAGAGCACATCAAATGTTCGTTTGTTTGTTTGTTTACTCTAATACCAATAAACAAATCAACAGACTTCAGGCCTTTACGCAGATTCATGTGAAGCTGCAGCTAAAGAAATAATGAAAAGTCAGATGTTAGAATTTCTTTTCCCTGTAAATGTTTGGCTCTCCGGCTCAGTGTGAATATAAAATAAAGATGCCCCCCTCTTCTTCTTAGATGTTTTTATTTTTGTGCATTTTGTGCCATTATTGCAGATAGGACAGCAGATAGAGTTGAAAATCAGGGAGAGAGAGGGTGGGGAATGACATGCGGGAGGGGAGCCACATGTCGGGTTCGAAACCTGGGCCGCCCGCTTGGAGGACTATAGCCTCTGTACATGGGGTGCGCGCACTAACCACTGCCCCCCACCAGCGACCCCCCCCTCTTCTTCTTAAAGGTAATATACATCATATCATGTTTGTTAAACTGTGAAAAGATTAAGAAATCTTTCAGTTTTTAATGTACAATTTAAAATGAGGAAGAGCTCTGAGATTGGACAGCAATCATTGACCTGTAAGTATTTGAATCTTAAAGTAGCATCATTGGTCCTGATGTGATTCATGCAGGTCAGTCTCAGTCTCTGAATCCATCAGCTCCATTTCCTCCGATGGTTTTATCATCCAGCCAATCAGTCGCCCGTCAGATCTTTCATTACAGGGTCAGGCCACTCACCAAAACTGCAGTTCACTTTTCTCCTCTCTCTGATCCTCTCTCTCCCTGTGATTCAGTGATGACGGAGCAGATGATTATCTGGAGGCGTTTTTCCACAGTGTCTGTTGGAGAGCCTGCAGAGCTCAGTCCTCAGAAACAGGTCAAAGCGTCCCAGAGAGAAGAGGCTGTTTTATTTCTGGACTGCTGCTTTCTGCATAGTGAACCTGCAGTATGACGGCCTGCAGGTCCCGTGTTAGTGCTTTCTGCATAGTGAACCTGCAGTATGACGGCCTGCAGGTCCCGTGTTAGTGCTTCCTGCATAGTGAACCTGCAGTATGACGGTCTGCAGGTCCAGGTCCCGTGTTAGTGCTTTCTGCATAGTGAACCTGCAGTATGACGGTCTGCAGGTCCCGTGTTAGTGCTTCCTGCATAGTGAACCTGCAGTATGACGGTCTGCAGGTCCCATGTTAGTGCTTCCTGCATAGTGAACCTGCAGTATGACGGTCTGCAGGTCCCATGTTAGTGCTTCCTGCATAGTGAACCTGCAGTATGACGGTCTGCAGGTCCCGTGTTAGTGCTTCCTGCATAGTGAACCTGCAGTATGACGGTCTGCAGGTCCTGTGTTAGTGCTTCCTGCATAGTGAACCTGCAGTATGACGGTCTGCAGGTCCTGTGTTAGTGCTTCCTGCATAGTGAACCTGCAGTATGACGGTCTGCAGGTCCTGTGTTAGTGCTTCCTGCATAGTGAACCTGCAGTATGACAGTCTGCAGGTCCTGTGTTAGTGCTTCCTGCTGTGGACATTAATTGATTGCTAGGGGAGTAAGGGTTAATGACACCGTAAAGTTCTGCACATACATTAATGCAGAATTACTTCAAAGACAGTGAAGACTCAACACATCATGTAACATTAGTGCAGAGAACCGGAAGCTGTTACATTTGTGATCAGCTGCAGAGGATTTGTTGGGGGGGGGGGGGGGGGGGTTTAGGACGTCCTGCTATTTGGAAGAATTAATCATCTCAGTAACTAAGCCGAGTGGGAACACGTGCATGGCATGAATAATTCACCAGCAGCTTCAGGGCCTTTCTGCATGTTTCAACCCTAACCCTTTTTCAGCTCCTCCCTCTCCTGCTCATATGGTCACTTCTTGCTCCAGAAAAACAACATGGTGGCCGCCAAATGCCAAACTAGAGGCCTCATATTTACCATCAAGAAACCAAGTGTGACAACATGGTGGCCAAAGTCCTTCATTTCTGGCACAGTCTGTATAAAACATGGACGTAGTCTCAGTGATGTCATCATTGGTTTCTGAAGAGCCCAATAATGGAGGTTGCAAGCACAAAAAGCAGGCTATCTTCTTTATACAGTCAAATACGCCCAGATTCAACTGATTCAACTTTATATCAGAGCTTTCTGAGCTACTGACCTCCATCTGCCCTATGTCTCCAGCCATGCTCCTCCTCGGTGATTTTAATATTCATGTGGACTCCCCCCAGCTGCACGTTTGCTTCCGATTTCCTGTCACTATTGGACTGCTTCAACTTAAGTCAACATGTTCAAGGTCCCACCCACACCAAAGGTCACACACTGGACTTGGTTTGCTCCACTGGCACAACCCCCTCCCAGCTGCAGTGTCTTGACCTGGCTATCTCTGACCACCACGCCATCCTCTTCACTGTTCCTCTCCCCCTGCCCAGAAAGCCTATAAAACGCACCATCACTTTCCGAAACACAAAGTCAGTAAGCGCTCCAGCCCTGACAAACCTATTAGCTACCCATCTGGCCTCTGATCCCCCTGACACTACAGTCAATGGCTGGGTAACCCACTACAACACTGCCTTGTCCCTCACCCTCGACTCACTTGCCCCCCTCAAAACCCGGACGGTCTCCTTCACCTGTCCAGCCCCCTGGTACACCGCCGAACTCCGTGCCATGAAAGCCTCTGGTCGCCGATTAGAGCGGCTTTACAAAAGATCTGGCCTCACTGTCCATCTGGAGGCCTACAGAGACTATGTGAGATCCTACAAGGAAGCTCTCTCGCACACCAAGACTCAGTACTTCTCCTCCCTCATTGGCAACCACCAAAATCACCCCAGAAAGCTATTTTCCACCATAAATCGCCTACTCCGCCCCATTGACCCCCCTCACCCTTCGAATGCCCCCGACCTCTGCAACCGATTTCTGAAGTGGACTCCATTCACCAGCAACTTCGGTCAACTGCCCCCTCCCCCTCACATTCATCACCACCACCTCTGGCCATTGCTCCCTCCACTCCACATCGGCCTCAGTGCCACTTCACCTCCTTCGAACATGTGGATGCCCTTCAGGTAACCAAACTCATAGATGGATGGATGGATGGATGGATGGATGGATGGATGGATGGATGGATGGATGGATGGATGGATGGATGGATGGATGGATGGATGGATGGATGGATGGATGGATGGATAGATAGATAGATAGATAGATAGATAGATAGATAGATAGATAGATAGATAGATAGATAGATAGATAGATAGATAGATAGATAGATAGATAGATAGATAGATAGATAGATAGATAGATAGATAGATAGATAGATAGATAGATAGATACTTTATTGATCCCGAGGGAAATTCAAGGCATCCAGTAGCAGTATACAAACATGCAAGACACATAGCAATTGTTACATAAACACCCCCTGTCCCCCCTCCCATACATATATTACCCAACAACAAAGATTTAAGGAGCCCCTATAAAATTAAGCCTGTGCAATTAAAAATAGACCTATACAACTTATATAATGAAATGTACAAACCTGTGCAGGAATAGAAATATATGTGCAGTTTAAAAGAAACCTATAAACAGTTAAAGAGCATCTGTAATTAGACCTGTACATAAGAGATGGAGAGTGTTGACCTTCTGAAGGTATGTGTTGTTGTACAGTAGTGTTTAAGATGGAGGTAGTGCAGGAAGTGTGAAAACAGATATTAAACAGTCAGTGCAGACATTAAAGGTGCAAAAAATAAATAAATAAAGTGATTGTCAAATGTGAAAAGCAAAAATATGTGAAAAACAGACATTAAACAGTCATTAAACAGTCAGTGCAAACATTAAAGTGATTGTCAGATAAGCATTAAAGTGTCCAACTAGAGGCTGACTCTTAGGACAGCAGTACAGATGAAAAAATGAGTCCAGGAGTCACTGAGTGCTTTATCCCTGCCGTGACAGTGAGATGTTATACAGTCTTATGGCCAGGGGGACAAAAGAGTTCTTAAGTCTGTCCGTGGAGCACGCTTGTGACAGCAGTCTGCCACTGAACATGCTCCTCTGCCTGGTGAAGGTGCTGTGCAGAGGGTGGTGGGTGTTGTCCATGATGGAGAGCATTTTGTCCAAAGACCTTCTCTCTGCCACCGTCACCAGAGAGTCCAGCTCTGTGCCCACCACAGAGCCAGCCTTCCTCACCAGTCTGTCCAGCCGTGCTGCATCTCTCTTCTTGCTGCTTCCTCCCCAGCACACCACAGCGTAGAAGAGGACACTGGCCACCACAGACTGGTAAAACATCTGCAGCAGCTTTTTGCAGATGTTGAAGGACCCCAGCCTTCTCAGGAAGTACAGACGGCTCTGTCCCTTCCTACAGGTAGTGTCCATGTTTGGTGACCAGTCCAGCTTGTCATCCAAAGGGTCATCCAAAGGGTCATCACCAAGGCCAAGGCTTCCACCTGTTCCCTGGACCCCATGCCCACTCCTCTGGTTAAAACTTGCCTACCCCTCCTCTGCTCCACCCTGGCCAACATCATCAACTCCTCCCTGGAATCTGGCACAGTCCCCTCCAGCTTCAAAACTGCCTCTGTCACACCAATCATGAAAAAGCCAGGTCTGGACCCAGATTACCCAAATAACTTCCGGCCAACCTCCAACCGTCCCTTCCTCAGTAAAATCTTGGAAAGAGCAGTTGCTGCCCAAATCCACCAGCACATGTCCAACCATGAGCTCTACGAAACCTTCCAATCCGGTTTCAGACCCCACCCATCCTCTCCCCTCTGCTGGAGAGGATGGGGACTGGTTGGGGACTTTTCTCACATTTTTTGTGATGAGGTGAAAAGAGAACAAAGACTTTGCATCTGGATGGACCATCAGAGCCACAATGGATAATTCTGGGAAATATGATGTTAGAGGAGAACTTACTCAGGACTCTTCTGCTAATAGTCCATAAAATGATCACAATGACCCGAAAATCTGAAAGGGAAACTGAAACTGCAAATGGACATCTACTTGGAGAAATGGGACTCTGTCATAACATATATGGCACAATGAAAGTGATATAAACATTGAGATTGAGAAGGTGGCCTGAAGATCTGTTACAGCAGGAGGGTCCCCCCTCCATCTTATGAGCTGTCTATAATCTGTCAATGACACGCTGTGTGAGACAGTTTTAAGAACTGTTTGAAGAAAAAAAAGAAAGAGATGGTGGGGCTGAGGCAGGTCTTAAACCTCCCCCAAAACACACCCACCTGTCAGTCAAAAGACCCCGCCCCTTATTATGTAAAAACTAAACCTGTTTTTGTTCCCGGCTGCAACATGTTTGTTAAAGATGGTAAAAGATGGTAAGATGATTATAATATAATTTGCAAATTTTTTTGACAGCAGAGGTGTCGCTTGGTGTCAACAGACGTATACTGAGGGGGACGTCAGGGGCCACACTTCAACAAGAATCCTTTGATTGAAGAAATTGAAATAAACCCAAGGTTTCTCTGAGTGTGTTTTCTCTGACAGCATCAGTAACCACACACTCTAACATGAAAGCTAGTAGTTGTTTTAAGGCGCGGCTGTAGCCCTCAGAATCAGAATCAGCTTTATTGGCCAGGTATGTTTAACACACAAGGAATTTAACTTGGGTAGACTGTGCTCTCTTTGTACAAAGGTCAAACATTAAATATCAACAATAAACTCAAAAATAAAGACTAATTAAAGACTAATATGTACAAGACTAAATAAGATAATAGTGCAGAGGTGAGTAGTGCAAAAGATGCTGAAGTGAACATGAGGTAGTTATTTTTTACAGTATTTACATTAAAGAGTGTGCAGATGGTAATTTAAATAAAATAAAAATAGTTTATATTTACGTATATGTACATTTACATTGACAGTTTTGTTCCAGGGTTTATTACACAGCGACAGGTCTGGCACTCTGTGACTGTTTAGCGTTCATCAGAGTGACAGCCTGGGGGAAGAAACTGTTGGTTGCAGATCCAAACCAGACAGTGATGGAGGTGCAGAGAACAGACTGGATGATGGCGGTGTAAAACATGATCAGCAGCTCCTGGGACAGGTTGAACTTCCTGAGCTGACGCAGGAAGTACATCCTCAGAGAACAGTCTAAAATCCTGAACAGACCACTTCATGATATTCAGCGTCTTTGGAGCCTTTCAACTGTAAAAACATTGAGCTGTTACATCCTCCGGCACCATGGAGGAGCTACGATTGCAGCAGATTGTGATTCTGCTCTGTGTTTAACAAGATCCCACATGAAGCTAAGTGGCTGATCCATTATTCATCGCTTAAATCTGCTGCCATCAATAATGCAGAGGACGTCGTTAACTATCCACACACACAAGAGTAGTGTTGAAAATGATAAGAATAATGAGGGCTTTCCAAAGTTGTCTCAGTTTCTTCACGAGTCCTCATTTGACGGACTGCTGGGACAGCGCAGCAGAAAATGGGGCACATGTGATTTATTCTGGGCAGGATTTTTCTAAAGGAGGCCGGCATCTTCTGCTCGTGATCAAGTTTTACTGATTTTGTTTACATGTGTCAATAACGATCCTGGAACTGAGAAGCATAAGTACCAGATTGATGTACAGAGGGATATCAACAGTGGTTCTGCTCCAGGTTTCTGTCTGTTCATCATGAGTCTGGTTCTGCTCCAGGTTTCTGTCTGTTCATCATGAGTCTGGTTCTGATCCAGGTTTCTGCCTGTTCATCATGAGTCTGGTTCTGCTCCAGGTTTCTGTCTGTTCTACATGAGTCTGGTTCTGTTCCAGGTTTCTGTCTGTTCTACATGAGTCTGGTTCTGTTCCAGGTTTCTGTCTGTTCTACATGAGTCTGGTTCTGTTCCAGGTTTCTGTCTGTTCTACATGAGTCTGGTTCTGTTCCAGGTTTCTGTCTGTTCTACATGAGTCTGGTTCTGTTCCAGGTTTCTGTCTGTTCTACATGAGTCTGGTTCTGTTCCAGGTTTCTGTCTGTTCTACATGAGTCTGGTTCTGCTCCAGGTTTCTGTCTGTTCAACATGAGTCTGGTTCTGTTCCAGGTTTCTGTCTGTTCTACATGAGTCTGGTTCTGCTCCAGGTTTCTGTCTGTTCAACATGAGTCTGGTTCTGATCCAGGTTTCTGTCTGTTCATCATGAGTCTGGTTCTGTTCCAGGTTTCTGTCTGTTCAACATGAGTCTGGTTCTGTTCCAGGTTTCTGTCTGTTCTACATGAGTCTGGTTCTGTTTCAGGTTTCTGTCTGTTCAACATGAGTCTGGTTCTGCTCCAGGTTTCTGTCTGTTCAACATGAGTCTGGTTCTGCTCCAGGTTTCTGTCTGTTCAACATGAGTCTGGTTCTGCTCCAGGTTTCTGTCTGTTCTACATGAGTCTGGTTCTGTTCCAGGTTTCTGTCTGTTCTACATGAGTCTGGTTCTGTTCCAGGTTTCTGTCTGTTCAACATGAGTCTGGTTCTGATCCAGGTTTCTGTCTGTTCCACATGTGCTTGGTCTAACGCCCAGCTTCCACCATCGGACTGTGTCGTCCCCACAACCATCGCCGTCCTCACTCATGCATGGCCTGCTCCGACCTCCATCTCTACAACAAGGAAATGTGGACAACAGGAACGCGAGGAGAAATCCTTCCTGCATCTTATTCCGTAGCTCTTTTGTAAAGCGTCCGGAGATAACTCTTGTTATGAGTTGGCGCTTTACAAATAATGATTGATTAATTAATTAATTGATTGATTGATTGATAGTGCTCAAGGTGGATTCATGTTTTGTCTTTGTAAAGAATTTAACAAAGACTTGGGTCTGGATCTGCTCTGTTTGTAAAGTGTCTGCGTAGTTATGAATTGGTGCTATACGATTGATTGATTTTACTTTGAGGTCATAAAAATGGAGAGCAATCAAGCAAAAAAAGAAAGCACTCCTTACAGCACTACAGTGATGTACGTGATGTAACCCTAACCCAGATTGATCAGTGTTGAAAAGAAAACTCTGCATGAAGTGAAATGATTCAACATGAAAGTAGAGAAGAGGCCTCGTGTGGAGAAATCAGTGACACGGGTGTGCCTGTACGGGCTCTGAAGAGCTGAGGCTCTGCAGCTTTTAATTATCATCTGATCTGCACTTCCTTCTTGGGATTATTGTAATATGGATATTAATAGAACTGCTGATGTCAGGTAGCCTGTTGTATTGAAATCTGACCGTCAGATCGACATACACCAGCCTCCTTCAACAATCACCAGATCACAAAAGTCTAGATCACAAGATCTCTAAATTCCTATATGATTAGATCACCAGATCATTAGATCAATTTATTACGATTTATATATATTATTATATCAATAGATCACTAGATTACCTGATCACTGGCTTAGTAGACTACATCTCTAGATCTCTGGATCTCTAGATTATTGGATTACTGGATTACTAGTAGTCCAGAGTTTGAGTCAACAGCTGAAACACCATTTTTGTTTATTCTGTTGATTTGAGGAACGATTGAGAAATACAAAAAACATAAATGTAAAAAACGACTTTTCTAAAAACAGGTTTTATAGGAGCACGCAGAACATTAGCTGCATGTTTACAACAATGCTAACAGTTAAAGTGGGTTAACCCTAAAATGATGCTAACTGTCTGAAAACAGCGTCCTGACCAATGAGAACTGCGGAAGATTCTTGTGGTGCTCTTTAACGGAGCAGCCATTGTAGATTTAGTTGAGATAGTTTGAAATATGAGGGAAGCTGTGAACTTGTAACTCTAATGAGGCTTCTCTATTTTCGTGATCAAAATTTGTCTTCTGGATTTTGTTGGAATCATTTTTCCTGCAGAGAAAACTGAAGTTTTGACGAGCGTTTGTCTGTGTGCTGCTCAACAGTCTGTTCCCCACCCAGAAGAGTTTGTACCACAGATCTGCTCGCCTTCCCACAATCGAGGCTGGCGACCGAAGGTCTTCCCCACCAGGGCCCCCGCTTCTTCTCCATCAGGGCCCCGTCTTCTCCATCAGGGCCCCGTCTTCTCCATCAGGGCCCCGTCTTCCCCATCAGGGCCCCGTCTTCCCCATCAGGGCCCCGTCTTCCCCACCAGGGCCCCCCCCCCCTCTTCTCCATCAGGGCCCCGTCTTCTCCATCAGGGCCCCCTCTTCTCCATCAGGGCCCCGTCTTCTCCATCAGGGCCCCGTCTTCTCCATCAGGGCCCCGTCTTCTCCATCAGGGCCCCGTCTTCCCCACCAGGGCCCCCACCCTCTGGAACAACCTCCCTGAGGAGATCAGACTGGCGAGCTCTTTTGAAAAACACATTTTTATGGATGAGCTGTTATGGGAGCGTGTTTTTAATCCTTAGGGACATCGCCATAGAAACTAAGGAGACATCTTTGAACTTCTTGATCTTTTTATAGTTTGAATCGGCTTCCTTTGTTTGAATCTTTTATCTTTTGGTGGTTTCATTCTTTGGTTCACATTCTTCTTTGTTTGTCTCACTAGTTTTTAATAGTTTTATTTTCTTATTATTTCTATCCTTTGTGGAACTCGTGTTGTTTAATCTCTCACTATTTTGTTTCTAATTTTTAATCATGTCTTTGTCACATTTGTCTTTTTATTTTTATATTGTCAAGTTTATTATAAAAACTAAAACACCATCAGGTCTTCAGAAAAGGTTTCTCTGAGAGATACAGACGGGATGTTCTGCTCAGGGTCAGTGTTTTCTCCACACGGTCTGGGTCTCTCTCTCCTTCAGGGTCAGTGTTTTCTCCACACGGTCTGGGTCTCTCTCTCCTCCAGGGTCAGTGTTTTCTCCACACGGTCTGGGTCTCTCTCTCCTTCAGGGTCAGGGTTTTCTCCACACGGTCTGGGTCTCTCTCTCCTTCAGGGTCAGTGTTTTCTCCCCACTGTCTGGGTTTCTCTCTCCTTCAGGGTCAGGGTTTTCTCCACACGGTCTGGGTCTCTCTCTCCTTCAGGGTCAGGGTTTTCTCCACACGGTCTGGGTCTCTCTCTCCTTCAGGGTCAGGGTTTTCTCCACACGGTCTGGGTCTCTCTCTCCTTCAGGGTCAGGGTTTTCTCCACGCGGTCTGGGTCTCTCTCTCCTTCAGGGTCAGGGTTTTCTCCACGCGGTCTGGGTCTCTCTCTCCTTCAGGGTCAGTGTTTTCTCCACACGGTCTGGGTCTCTCTCTCCTTCAGGGTCAGTGTTTTCTCCACACGGTCTGGGTCTCTCTCTCCTCCAGGGTCAGTGTTTTCTCCACACGGTCTGGGTCTCTCTCTCCTTCAGGGTCAGTGTTTTCTCCACACGGTCTGGGTCTCTCTCTCCTTCAGGGTCAGGGTTTTCTCCACACGGTCTGGGTCTCTCTCTCCTTCAGGGTCAGTGTTTTCTCCACACTGTCTGGGTTTCTCTCTCCTTCAGGGTCAGGGTTTTCTCCACACGGTCTGGGTCTCTCTCTCCTTCAGGGTCAGGGTTTTCTCCACACGGTCTGGGTCTCTCTCTCCTTCAGGGTCAGGGTTTTCTCCACACGGTCTGGGTCTCTCTCTCCTTCAGGGTCAGGGTTTTCTCCACACGGTCTGGGTCTCTCTCTCCTTCAGGGTCAGGGTTTTCTCCACGCGGTCTGGGTCTCTCTCTCCTTCAGGGTCAGTGTTTTCTCCACACGGTCTGGGTCTCTCTCTCCTCCAGGGTCAGTGTTTTCTCCACACGGTCTGGGTCTCTCTCTCCTTCAGGGTCAGGGTTTTCTCCACACGGTCTGGGTCTCTCTCTCCTCCAGGGTCAGTGTTTTCTCCACACGGTCTGGGTCTCTCTCTCCTTCAGGGTCAGTGTTTTCTCCACACGGTCTGGGTCTCTCTCTCCTCCAGGGTCAGTGTTTTCTCCACACGGTCTGGGTCTCTCTCTCCTTCAGGGTCAGTGTTTTCTCCACACGGTCTGGGTCTCTCTCTCCTCCAGGGTCAGTGTTTTCTCCACACGGTCTGGGTCTCTCTCTCCTTCAGGGTCAGTGTTTTCTCCACACGGTCTGGGTCTCTCTCTCCTTCAGGGTCAGTGTTTTCTCCACACGGTCTGGGTCTCTCTCTCCTTCAGGGTCAGTGTTTTCTCCACACGGTCTGGGTCTCTCTCTCCTCCAGGGTCAGTGTTTTCTCCACACGGTCTGGGTCTCTCTCTCCTTCAGGGTCAGTGTTTTCTCCACACGGTCTGGGTCTCTCTCTCCTTCAGGGTCAGTGTTTTCTCCACACGGTCTGGGTCTCTCTCTCCTTCAGGGTCAGGGTTTTCTCCACACGGTCTGGGTCTCTCTCTCCTTCAGGGTCAGTGTTTTCTCCACACGGTCTGGGTCTCTCTCTCCTTCAGGGTCAGTGTTTTCTCCACACGGTCTGGGTCTCTCTCTCCTTCAGGGTCAGGGTTTTCTCCACACGGTCTGGGTCTCTCTCTCCTTCAGGGTCAGGGTTTTCTCCACACGGTCTGGGTCTCTCTCTCCTTCAGGGTCAGGGTTTTCTCCACACGGTCTGGGTCTCTCTCTCCTTCAGGGTCAGGGTTTTCTCCACGCGGTCTGGGTCTCTCTCTCCTTCAGGGTCAGTGTTTTCTCCACACTGTCTGGGTCTCTCTCTCCTTCAGGGTCAGTGTTTTCTCCACACGGTCTGGGTCTCTCTCTCCTTCAGGGTCAGTGTTTTCTCCACACGGTCTGGGTCTCTCTCTCCTTCAGGGTCAGTGTTTTCTCCACACGGTCTGGGTCTCTCTCTCCTTCAGGGTCAGGGTTTTCTCCACACGGTCTGGGTCTCTCTCTCCTTCAGGGTCAGTGTTTTCTCCACACGGTCTGGGTCTCTCTCTCCTTCAGGGTCAGGGTTTTCTCCACGCGGTCTGGGTCTCTCTCTCCTTCAGGGTCAGTGTTTTCTCCACACTGTCTGGGTCTCTCTCTCCTTCAGGGTCAGGGTTTTCTCCACACGGTCTGGGTCTCTCTCTCCTTCAGGGTCAGTGTTTTCTCCACACGGTCTGGGTCTCTCTCTCCTTCAGGGTCAGGGTTTTCTCCACACGGTCTGGGTCTCTCTCTCCTTCAGGGTCAGGGTTTTCTCCACACGGTCTGGGTCTCTCTCTCCTTCAGGGTCAGTGTTTTCTCCACACTGTCTGGGTCTCTCTCTCCTTCAGGGTCAGGGTTTTCTCCACACGGTCTGGGTCTCTCTCTCCTTCAGGGTCAGGGTTTTCTCCACACGGTCTGGGTCTCTCTCTCCTTCAGGGTCAGGGTTTTCTCCACACGGTCTGGGTCTCTCTCTCCTTCAGGGTCAGTGTTTTCTCCACACGGTCTGGGTCTCTCTCTCCTTCAGGGTCAGTGTTTTCTCCACACGGTCTGGGTCTCTCTCTCCTCCAGGGTCAGTGTTTTCTCCACACGGTCTGGGTCTCTCTCTCCTTCAGGGTCAGGGTTTTCTCCACACGGTCTGGGTCTCTCTCTCCTTCAGGGTCAGTGTTTTCTCCACACGGTCTGGGTCTCTCTCTCCTTCAGGGTCAGGGTTTTCTCCACACGGTCTGGGTCTCTCTCTCCTTCAGGGTCAGTGTTTTCTCCACACTGTCTGGGTCTCTCTCTCCTTCAGGGTCAGGGTTTTCTCCACACGGTCTGGGTCTCTCTCTCCTTCAGGGTCAGGGTTTTCTCCACACTGTCTGGGTCTCTCTCTCCTTCAGGGTCAGGGTTTTCTCCACACGGTCTGGGTCTCTCTCTCCTTCAGGGTCAGTGTTTTCTCCACACTGTCTGGGTCTCTCTCTCCTTCAGGGTCAGGGTTTTCTCCACGCAGTCTGGATCTCTCTCTCCTCCAGGGTCAGGGTTTTCTCCACGCGGTCTGGGTCTCTCTCTCCTTCAGGGTCAGTGTTTTCTCCACACGGTCTGGGTCTCTCTCTCCTCCAGGGTCAGTGTTTTCTCCACGCGGTCTGGGTCTCTCTCTCCTCCAGGGTCAGTGTTTTCTCCACACGGTCTGGGTCTCTCTCTCCTCCAGGGTCAGTGTTTTCTCCACACTGTCTGGGTCTCTCTCTCCTTCAGGGTCAGTGTTTTCTCCACACGGTCTGGGTCTCTCTCTCCTCCAGGGTCAGTGTTTTCTCCACGCGGTCTGGGTCTCTCTCTCCTTCAGGGTCAGTGTTTTCTCCACACGGTCTGGGTCTCTCTCTCCTTCAGGGTCAGGGTTTTCTCCACACGGTCTGGGTCTCTCTCTCCTTCAGGGTCAGTGTTTTCTCCACACTGTCTGGGTTTCTCTCTCCTTCAGGGTCAGTGTTTTCTCCACACGGTCTGGGTCTCTCTCTCCTTCAGGGTCAGTGTTTTCTCCACACGGTCTGGGTCTCTCTCTCCTTCAGGGTCAGGGTTTTCTCCACACGGTCTGGGTCTCTCTCTCCTTCAGGGTCAGTGTTTTCTCCACACGGTCTGGGTCTCTCTCTCCTTCAGGGTCAGTGTTTTCTCCACACGGTCTGGGTCTCTCTCTCCTTCAGGGTCAGGGTTTTCTCCACACTGTCTGGGTCTCTCTCTCCTTCAGGGTCAGGGTTTTCTCCACACGGTCTGGGTCTCTCTCTCCTTCAGGGTCAGTGTTTTCTCCACACTGTCTGGGTCTCTCTCTCCTTCAGGGTCAGTGTTTTCTCCACACTGTCTGGGTCTCTCTCTCCTTCAGGGTCAGGGTTTTCTCCACGCAGTCTGGATCTCTCTCTCCTCCAGGGTCAGGGTTTTCTCCACGCGGTCTGGGTCTCTCTCTCCTTCAGGGTCAGTGTTTTCTCCACACGGTCTGGGTCTCTCTCTCCTCCAGGGTCAGTGTTTTCTCCACACGGTCTGGGTCTCTCTCTCCTTCAGGGTCAGTGTTTTCTCCACACGGTCTGGGTCTCTCTCTCTCCTCCAGGGTCAGTGTTTTCTCCACACGGTCTGGGTCTCTCTCTCCTTCAGGGTCAGTGTTTTCTCCACACGGTCTGGGTCTCTCTCTCCTTCAGGGTCAGGGTTTTCTCCACACGGTCTGGGTCTCTCTCTCCTTCAGGGTCAGTGTTTTCTCCACACTGTCTGGGTTTCTCTCTCCTTCAGGGTCAGGGTTTTCTCCACACGGTCTGGGTCTCTCTCTCCTTCAGGGTCAGGGTTTTCTCCACACTGTCTGGGTCTCTCTCTCCTTCAGGGTCAGGGTTTTCTCCACACGGTCTGGGTCTCTCTCTCCTTCAGGGTCAGTGTTTTCTCCACACTGTCTGGGTCTCTCTCTCCTTCAGGGTCAGGGTTTTCTCCACGCAGTCTGGATCTCTCTCTCCTCCAGGGTCAGGGTTTTCTCCACGCGGTCTGGGTCTCTCTCTCCTTCAGGGTCAGTGTTTTCTCCACACGGTCTGGGTCTCTCTCTCCTCCAGGGTCAGTGTTTTCTCCACGCGGTCTGGGTCTCTCTCTCCTCCAGGGTCAGTGTTTTCTCCACACGGTCTGGGTCTCTCTCTCCTCCAGGGTCAGTGTTTTCTCCACGCGGTCTGGGTCTCTCTCTCCTTCAGGGTCAGTGTTTTCTCCACACGGTCTGGGTCTCTCTCTCCTTCAGGGTCAGGGTTTTCTCCACACGGTCTGGGTCTCTCTCTCCTTCAGGGTCAGTGTTTTCTCCACACTGTCTGGGTTTCTCTCTCCTTCAGGGTCAGTGTTTTCTCCACGCGGTCTGGGTCTCTCTCTCCTTCAGGGTCAGTGTTTTCTCCACACGGTCTGGGTCTCTCTCTCCTCCAGGGTCAGTGTTTTCTCCACACGGTCTGGGTCTCTCTCTCCTTCAGGGTCAGGGTTTTCTCCACACGGTCTGGGTCTCTCTCTCCTTCAGGGTCAGTGTTTTCTCCACACGGTCTGGGTCTCTCTCTCCTCCAGGGTCAGTGTTTTCTCCACACGGTCTGGGTCTCTCTCTCCTTCAGGGTCAGTGTTTTCTCCACACGGTCTGGGTCTCTCTCTCCTTCAGGGTCAGTGTTTTCTCCACACGGTCTGGGTCTCTCTCTCCTTCAGGGTCAGGGTTTTCTCCACACGGTCTGGGTCTCTCTCTCCTTCAGGGTCAGTGTTTTCTCCACGCGGTCTGGGTCTCTCTCTCCTTCAGGGTCAGTGTTTTCTCCACACTGCCTCGGCCTCTCTTTCCTCCTCACTCTGTTCGGGGTCATTCTGTCGCACCCATTCTCCTGTTCTTTATCTCCCTCCTTTATTAACTTTTACACAGATAATCTCTTTACATGGCAGCTCCAGGGGTAAATATCTGTCTGTAATGGAGCAGCATCAAACTAACGACTTTAAGCCACACGCCCCACTGTGAGCAGTCGTCGTTCTGTGTAGACCTCAGGCCCTCCTCTGTCCTCCGTCTCCTCCCGTTTCAGTACATCAAAGTCTCTAATCTCAGAGAATCCAGAAACCATGTCGAGATCCCTTTTACTGAGAAGACAACGTGCCGACAGATTAAGTTAATGTACACGTTTGACTTGACATAAAGGATGGGGGAAACAACGAGGGACACATGAGGACGCTGAGCACTAAAAATAAAACATCCATTGGCGGAGTGAGTTGTTTGTCTTCCGACATCACTTCAGGTCCATTTCTGAGTGAAGACTTGTATTTGACTTGAGGCTTTTT
Organism: Tautogolabrus adspersus; assembly: GCA_020745685.1. Taxonomy (NCBI): domain Eukaryota; kingdom Metazoa; phylum Chordata; class Actinopteri; order Labriformes; family Labridae; genus Tautogolabrus; species Tautogolabrus adspersus. Next base: position 27,087,409 of record CM036552.1, read on the forward strand.
GCGTTCCTTCCACTGAGCTCAGCAGACTTATCCAGATGTAAACAAACTGCTGCGAACATCATCGGCCTCAATGGACACGAGACATTTGAAAGCGTCCTTATTCCTGCTCCTACGTCCTCAGTCTGCTCTGTGGGGCCATCTTGGATCAGAACTTGCAGAGTATAATTCTGTGTTGTCTTTGTGAAGAGGTCTGCAGGCTTCGTGTTGTTTTCAGAAGGCTTCAGTTCATACATGAAGTTAAAGGAGAGTTCATTTGACACTAAGATTATAGAACATCCTTCAATGACCTTTTTCTGCCTGCATGCAGAGCTCCAAGGGAAAGTTCAGAGTTCTTGGGGTTAAATCTCCTCTGCTGCCTCCGATTAATCTCCCTTCCTGTGGCAACAATCTGCTTCTTACTTTGTGCACACTCACATATCGCCATGTTGTGATTAGGCACCTTTAATTGCAGCTCATTGAGCATGATCCAGATTGCATTCACGATCCACAAAAACCTTATCACGTCCATAAAGAGACCAGGACCTCTCATTTCATCCGAACAGCCTTGACTCTTTAGAATGTGATTTACAGAGATTAACACTGACATCCTGTTACCCCACTGACACAAATCTGAAGAGACAGACGAGAGCTGGACTAGTTGCTGTGTCACTCTTCAATGTTGACGTTTCTCGAGTCACTGAGGTGGACTTGGCAGACATGAAATTGATTTACATTATGATTTGGACACACAGTCTTAAAGGGGGGGTTACAGATTAAATGTGAGGATATATCCAGGAAGACCGAGGAGATGTAGGAGAACCATCGGTGGTGAATTCATTAAAAACACACACACACACACAAAGACGCACATCTGTAGCAGGAGGAGGTGAAACTACTAACTCAGGTGGTCAGGAGTCTAAGAGACGTCTGCAGCAGGTGGTTCGACTCTTTCTCCACAGAGAGACAGAAATGGAGAGCTCGGCTCGTCCTGACGCACAAAGACGATGGAGTGGATCAATAAAGCTTGAAGAAAATATAAAAGATCTTATGACAGGATAGAAGCAGGAGAGATTTCAGACCTGTGGCTAAGAAACAAGGCTCAAGTTTCTGCTTATACAGAGTTACATAATATTTGACTGTGGTGCTGAAAAATGTTGATGCAACAAGAAGGAGCAAATCAACAAGAAGGAGCAAAGCAACAAGAAGGAGCAAAGCAACAAGAAGGAGCAAAGCAACAAGAAGGAGCAAAGCAACAAGAAGGAGCAAAGCAACAAGAAGGAGCAAAGCAACAAGAAGGAGCAAAGCAACAAGAAGGAGCAAAGCAACAAGAAGGAGCAAAGCAACAAGAAGGAGCAAAGCAACAATCACACTCGTCTGCTATTGGATGACAACATGACCAATGACAGCGACGGTCACCTTTTTGGTGTTGCCGACGATTGGAGATAAAAGACTTCAGGTGAAACGTTCCTGTTGTGAGTGTTTCCTGTGTTTACAGTCAGACTGTCATTTATTATTGATTATTAGCTGCACTGTCACAGACATGTTTATAACAATTAATTCAATCTTCATCAAATAACATCAAACCGGCTTCTCGAGTCTGATCTTTGCTGCTTTTAATTTATTTTAGTGAGGTCTCAACAGACGGCTGACGAATCAAACACGCTTTGTAAAGTGCTCAGTGATTGCCAACCTCAAACTGTACACACGCCCTCATTGTAGTAGATCTCAGCAGTGACCTTTTACATTTCACAAATGATAAATGGACTTGAGCTTGTATAGTTCTTTCTAGTCTTCTGACTACTCGAAGCTCTTTTACACCGCAGGTCACACCTACACATTCACACACTGATAGCAGAGGTCACAAGAACCAAGAGCGGCAATTTTGGGCAATGATTGGTTATTAAACTGTGCAAGGTTCTTTCTGGAACACTGAAAGTAATGCATGAGAATCTACAGTCAAGTTATCAAACACACTCACATGTTTTTCTCTGTTAAATTATGTGAAGAACAGCCTGAAGCTCTGAAACAAGCCCACCCTCAATCCACCCACTCCGAGCCCTCAGCCATCTGTTCCAGTCCCGCAGGCTTCAGATAACAGGTCACAAATCAGCAGGTGGAGCCAAAAACACGGGGACAGGAGGGAAACTGGCTCCAGAATCTTTGGTCCTGTTGATCTCTTTCTAAAAATACTCATTTTTATATCCAACAAGATGAAACAGAAAAGCTCTGCAGCTCCTGAAGAGATGTGAGTGACATGATCGACCTCCTCCTGTCACACAGGACCAGTTCATACAGGACCAGTTCATACAGGACCAGTTTATACAGTTCATACAGGACCAGTTCATACAGGACCAGTTTATACAGTTCATACAGGACCAGTTCATACAGGACCAGTTCTTACAGGACCAGTTCATACAGGACCAGTTCATACAGGACCAGTTCTTACAGGACCAGTTCTTACAGGACCAGTTCATACAGGACCAGTTCATACAGGACCAGTTCATACAGGACCAGTTCATACAGGACCAGTTCTTACAGGACCAGTTCATACAGGACCAGTTCTTACAGGACCAGTTCATACAGGACCATTTCATACAGGACCATTTCATACAGGACCATTTCATACAGGACCAGTTCATACAGGACCAGTTCATACAGGACCAGTTCATAGATGACCAGTTCATTCAGGACCAGTTCATACAGGACCAGTTCTTACAGGACCAGTTCATACAGGGTTATTCATACAGATGACAATAGCTTACGTGTGTCCTGCCTCACTGCGTGGAGCTGATTGTTCCTGCTGCAGAGACTGTGCAGCTCGCTCTGCTTCCATAATAATAACACTGATAACACTGATAATGATGATAATACATTTGTAACCTGTGAGTGAACACCTGCACACCTGAGCCTCATGGTGAGAGTAAGTCAGAGCTTCAGATGGAACATCATGTGGAGAAGGAGTCAGCGTGTGAGCTGAGGACAGTAACGATCAGAGCAGCACAGTGAACAGAATCTTAAACAGATCTGCCTCATAACACACACTGAATCCTCCTCGCGATATTTCACGTTTTAAACATCCTCTCCGCTGTGCATCGGAGCGAACCTGACGAGATACAGGCAATTATTGTAGAGGCACACTTGTTGCTCCGCACGCACGCACGCACGCACGCACGCACGCACGCACGCACACACACACACGCACACACACACACACACACACACAGGTGTAAGTTACCTTGTGCAGTTTCCACATCGCTCCCAAAGCCTTCACCTCGTGTGTTCCATGTTTTCCTTCCTCCAGACACTGATAACACACTGGACTCTTACACTGCACACAGTACATGCTCAGGTTCTCCAGCTCGTGCTCAGTGCACGTGGAGATTTTGCGGGGACTGGCACGGCGGCTGATCCGGCCCTGCGCGGGCGGCACCAAGCGGTGCTTGGCGAGGGGCCCGCGGGGAGGATGGCAGCGCAAGCGGCAGGGGTCGCAGTAGAAGACGTCGCACTGCTCGCACATCACGGTGGCCTCCTTCGGACTCTTTTCGCAGAGTTGACACTTGAGAGCGGCCGCTTTGCTCTGCTGGTACCGGTCCACCACCCCCTCCAACACCCGGTTCTTGGGGAATCCGCGGAGCCCCCGGTCGTCTAGGATGAGGCTGCGGTGACACTGCGGGCAGGTGATGCAGGAGTTGCGGGGGATCGGCGGTAAAGAGCCTGGCTGCGGTAGAAGGTGCTGAGGGGGGAGGCTGCTGGGGTAAAGTCGGGGGGAAAACCCGCACCCCGTTTGGTGACTTTTGGCAGGGGGTGGTAGGAGCGCTGACAAAGCCCCCATAGGAACCGTATCCACTGTCCGCCTCACTGTACAAACTCATCTTATCCAGGTCCAGGTAGTCATAGTCAGAGACTCCGGACCCGGAGGCTCGGCTGCTCTGAGGGGACTCCGTGTCGGGGGTCTGCACCAGAATATTCCGAGCACACGCCAGGCAAATGTTGTGAGAACACGGCAGGATGATGGGCTCGCGGTAAAACGAGCCGCACACCGGGCATTTTAACTCTTCCTCCATCTCATCCATGACTGCTGTGCTGCGAGGAGAGATTCCTTCGTGACGTGACAAGAAACAGAAGCTCCGTGTGGACGATCCGCCTGCTGCGCTGTCTGCGCGTAAAACGAGCGAACCGAAAGAGACGAGCTCCGAGAGAAGACTGACGAGCAATCTTCACCAGAGGAGACACCGGCGGCCCAGCGCTGCACCAACAGGCAGACAGCATGAGCTCACACTGCCTGATGATTGGAGGAGCGGTGGATTCCAAACAGCCATTGGATAAGGGAGCTGTCAGTCAGGAGAGGGTCCGTTAATGAGCTTTAGCTAATCACAGCTGAGGGTTCAGTGTGAGGCTCAGGTAGGATCAATTCATTTTAATTCATTTCATTATAATAATATTTATTTCTATGTCCGAATAAAACTAAAGTTTGTCATGTAAAATGTTTGTAATGATTAAAGAGCTGCAGAATAAAGCATGTTCTTTTTCTTTAACAGTATGAGAGGATGTTTTTTTAACTCATTCATTTACTGATGAAAATATCGGATACTTCAGAGGCTTTTTGTTTGTCTTCATGAGTTATTCTGCTTTAAGCAGCAGGATCAATCATTGATTCATTCATCCATTATTTTGTCTGAAATCAAAACAATGCTCCGACTGATGAAACAGATGTGGAGGTCGGTGTCTTGATATTTATTTTAGGTATGATGGATCGAAGGATGATGATGAATATGGATTTGTTAGGATGTCTTACTTTGAAAGGTCACATACAGTATTAGTTAGTTAGTTGCTTTTATTGTCTCCCTTTGGAGAAGACAATGTCGCATGTTCACATGTAGCACAAAAAACACAAAAAAAACAAAACACAAAAAAAACAAAACACAAAAATACGCTCTTCCTATTGCACATATACCCATACAACATCATTAATTCTATTGCAGTGATTATTTTATTGCACTCCTATTATTCTATATTCTCTTCAACAACCTGTTTAAATAAGTCTCAGAGCTCCTCTAAACATGTGTGTGAAGTGTCTTGTTCTAAATCCACTCTGATCCTGTATTTGATCATGCCTATAAACCCCTCTATTTCAGCCCTGCTCAGAACAGGCTGTTTCTGTGTCTGTAGCTTTAAATGTAAATGAGCTGTGTCTGACCACGCCCCTCTCTGGAAGGGCTTGGGTGGCTCGGGCTTTCTCGCTCCATGTCCTATTGTTTACGGTGAGAAGGCAGACTCAGAGGGCAGAACAAACACCTAGCTGTGGGAGTGTCACCCACCTGGGGGAGGGGTTACTGCCCTTTGTGATGTCATGAAGGGAAAATCTCCAAACGGCCTGTTTGAGCACACATTTTCTGAAAAGTGGAGCAGACAGAAGACGGAGAGGATGGACTTTTCTCATGATTGGGGGGTTTGTAGACAGACTAGAGACACATATTAGAGTTAGAGGAACATGGGGAAGAGGATTTAACATGATATGTGACCTTTAAGGTAACCAAAGATTGTGACAATTTTTAGGCCATCACTGAATAATGTCCGGCAATGCTTTTGTCAAGGTCAGAGAAAAAATATGATTTCTTTGAGATTTCCATGAAAAATGTCGTGTCTCCACTTTTCTGTCTGAATCAGACGGGTTACAGTAACGACCTTAAAGAATGGACGGTTATTAAAGATAGAAACAAAAGGAAGGGTAACCCTCTATCTATGTTGGTCTGGACTTTTGGACATGTATGTTACATTTCTTTTACGTGTGATTAGAAAACCTTTCCTTTAAATTCAGATTTTGCTCATTAGTTGTGAATAAACATCATCCCTAGGACTCGGTGCTGAAGGGCCAAATGAAAGTGATAAAAGCATTCAGACAGTGAACCTAACCTTTACCCTTAAAGCAGCTCCAACACTTTCAGTGACTTTTATTTACCATGAATTCATTTCTAATCAATTCATCTCTTTATAAAAATAGTTACATCTTCAGGAGGAAACATGAGTTCACGTCTTACTTCATTACATTTAATTCAGACAAGTTCACAAAAAGAGCTCAAACATTATCATGAAAAGGAGAACTGTCAATTTACAAAAAACACATCCGACCAAACCGTCCGTTCACTCAGTCACAGGTGGAGCCGCACGTGGTTTCTGGGTTAGTGTAAAGCGTCTTTTTGATTTGCACCATCTGAGTGCACGTTGAGTTTTCTGACCTGAAGCCACACAGGTGAACAGGTTGCTGTCCACTTCCTTTTCCATTGAATCCTTGGGTGCGTTGGGATCGTCCCTCCTCTCTCCTCTCTCTCTCCTCTTCACCTTAACCCCGGGGAAAACGTCACGGGGTTAAGGAAAGGTGTTAGGAGAATTCATAAAGGACTTAGGGAAAGGCGATCGCGTTGTTTTGACAATCCGACCACATTTCCACTCGGTGACGTAATAATGCGACGGCGGCGGAGGTTAGTGACGTGGGTCTGCCGTGGTGAAACTACAATGTTCAGAAAATGGACTACAGCTGATCTAAAAATCTTTCCCCTTCTTACCGGTGAAATAATCCTAATAACCACGAGGTTTGAAATAAAGGAATATAATCTAGCAGGATACTTCACTGTGATGGTTTGACAACATCAGCATCACGTTCATAGTTCACCTCTGGGCTTAAGATTGGTCACAGTTGTTCATATTATTGCAGCTTGGTAACTTCCATGATCTGAGTCCCTTTTCTTTTTTATTAACAAGGTTTAATATTACAAGTTCTGAATCAACATCAAATAACAGCAAAGCATCTCCACTGAACATGAGACAAGAATGTGTTAAAGCAAAGTTCACCTTCTTCACACTCAATAAAAAGAAATCTAATCAATACAAAGAAACTAATTATGAGTCAAATCAATAAAGAAACCAAATGCAGATTGTCTCCACATTTCTCCTCCAACAGATCGTTAGTTTTCCTGAACGCTCGGATGAGCGAGTCGCAGGCCGCAAGGAATTGTGGGTCGTCATTATCTCCTCTCCTTTGGTAAAGGATGGTCCAGTGTTTCCTAAAGGAGGTTATAAAGGAAGCATTGACCCACCTTTCCTTAGCTTTTAGAGAATTCAAACGGCTCTTATCATGGCCGCCACTTAAACACTTCCGGGGTTAAGGTGAAGAGGATAGTGAAAGGAGATAGGAGGGACAATCCAAACGCACCCAAAGACAATTGAACGCACCCTTTTTCTTCCCCTTCTCTAGTTTAATGGTGGATCACAAACAATGTGGAAAGGTGCATACCGCCACCTACTGTACTGGAGGGTGTTACTTCTTCAACCTTTAGTTAGAAAAAGACATCAACAACACAAAAGTATCAGATAACTAACTGAACATTATAATATTTTTAAAAGGGACTTATTCACTTTTAATGAATATACAGAAACGTGTGAGAGGCTGTTTATCTGCCGGTTTCTATTTGCTGGTCAGAGTCTTTAGAGACAGCGCAGTCTGTGAGATATCAAATGTGAGAAGTGAACACTAGAGTCAGACTTAAGTTTTTTACTGACTGACAGTAACAGATGAGAGTGTTTGTTTCAACCAGGCTGTGCAGAAAGAAGCCGACTCAGCTGCTCCGCCGTGTAAATCTGCAGGATTAAGTTTGTTTGTTGGAAAGCTTCAGAGACAGAGATCTCTCCTGAGAACGACTGAAAACATGGAAACCAGCTCTACACTGTACTCCTCTCCATTTCTACGGCCAAATACCTCAGTCATCTCTGAGGTATCCATGGCAACGTGAGCTCGGGGGGTAAGGGCATTAACTACAAAACCCCACTTCACTGAATTCCTGTTTGTCACACTCTCCGAGGGCAGCAGGAGGTGCTCTGTGTGATGACATGTTATTTTTTTGTACAGCAGTTGGGACGTGTGCTTTTACTCTGATAAAGATTATCATTCACTTTTATGTCCAATGTGAATAATCTCAACAACATAATGTTGATTCAACAACAGTTAGCTCCTTCTCAGCAGTCTGATTGGGCAGGAGTCATTCCTTGTGCACCGATTAAAATAAGCTGGCGGACTCTGAAGAAGCAGAGTAATAAACTTTTAAAAGTCACTCATTCAATTTACTTTAGATAAAAGGGTTCTAAAAGTCAGAGGCCCTGAAACTTTAAATGATCTTGTAAATTATTGGGTGACATTAGTTATGTTCGTATGCTCGTTCCTGGGCAGCTGCGGAGGTTGCTATGTGCAGGAGTCGAGCTCAAATCAAAGCGGTAAGAGGCCGGGCCAGCTGGTGATGCAAACAGAAACATTTTCCCTAGATTAGACCGCCTCATTTCAGAGGATAATACACCTGAACTGAGACCGAACCTTAACCCATCACTCCGACTCAGCTGGGTGCTCTGAATACAGTCAATTTTTCATGATTCATTAAAGCTAGTACCATCAATCTTAATCAATCTTTATTTGTGTGACACCAATTCACAACAAATGTTATCTGCAGACACTTTACAAACAGAGCAGGTTTTGATATTGAAGATTTAATACCTCTGAATTAGATTCTGACAACTGTATTTATTTTACAGTCTAAAGACAGATTAGTAAAAAACATTTAAACAATCTGAGAGGAAGAACAGATCAGCTGTGAGGAGTCAAGTCACATACAGATCTTTTTATACTTTAAAGAGGACATATTCTCCCCCTGTTCCACCTTTAGGGTTAGGGTTAGGGTAATAGGGTAATTTGCCTTTTTATTGATATTCTGCAACAAATGTGACATGTACATCCATTTCAATTATTATCCACAGAGTGTCAGCATGAATGTCCCTTTTCTAGAAATAAAAGAACAGAAAAAAATAATAAAATAAAATAAATAAAAACACAACAAAAACATGAACATGTAGGGAGTGAGGTATGGTTATTGCTACACACACAGCATATTATCTAAAGTGAAACAAGTCAAAGTCTGGCCTGCGTGGTGTTACATAGTCCATCCACTTCTTCCAACGTGAAACAAACAAGTCCTTCTTGTAATTCACATCCGCGGTTAATTTCTCCATTCTGCATATGTCCATTGTGATGTCCATCCACATGGTCAATGTTGGGCTCTCCTGTGAAAGCCATTTTCTCGTGAGGGCCTTTTTACCTACCACTAACAGAATACTAAACAAATATTTGTCTCTTTTTGTCCATCCTTCAGGCATGAGTCCAAAAAAGAAGACTTTACTTTCCAGAGGCAAGTGACTCCCAAACATTTCTTGTATTGCAGTAATAACCCGACAGTCCCAAAAAACATGATAATGATTTGCATTTATATTTCCACATTTTCTCCAACAAGCTGGAGAGTTACCTTTATAGTGGGATTTTTGGTAAGGTGTAATAAAATATCTAATCAGGCTTTTCCAGCCAAACTCCTTCCAACTCTGTGAGCTGCTACATTTCCATTGATATTCCCAGATTGTTACCCACTCTTCCTCCGTCAAATCTATTCCTCCTTCCATTTCCCATTTTGTTTTAATATATAGGGATGAATGTGCTTTACTGTTCCACCTTTTCAAACAGTCCCCTGTGGTCTTAATGAAACATCTGTGCTGTGCTTTGGTCCACATATAACATGAATCAAGCACCAGAGGAGGTTTGTGACCCTGTAGAAACCTGGGGGGTATTCCATCAACGTCGCTAAAGAAAGCCGCGCTCACCTGAAAAAGTCAGACTGAAACTAACACCATCTCCTAATTAAGGCTCAAGTCGTTCCATCAACGCAGATCAGCCTTGTTTAATCAGGGCTGACTCAAGACAGACTTGCATAGTCTCGCTTTGTGCTCGCACCCGAGGTTAACAAGAAGCCCAAATGAATGGATGAATGAAAAGACGATCAAATGAGTCACGCAGAGGGGAGAGTTAGAGCGCCGTTTGTTTCAACAGCTGAACCAACGCTGCTGATTGAGCTGTTCCAACAAGTTCAAGATTTTATTACTAAAAAAGTCAAACTGAAAATAATAATATACGACAGAGGATTAGGGCCACCTTCAAGAAAAACTACATCTACAATGTCGAGCTCAAACTAGTAAATGTACGAGTTTAATCTCGACATGTTTTATCTATTTGTTTCTTTAAGGTGGTCTAATACTCCGTCGTAATAATAATCCAGAGAGATGGCGTGGTAGAAACATGACGACGGACTAAATGTGCGAGTTATGAAAGTTTCAGGTTCATTTGACTTTATTATTCTGTGATCTTTATCTTTGAAACTTCTTTGTCTGAACTTTCGTATTTGAGATAGATAGATAGATAGATAGATAGATAGATAGATAGATAGATAGATAGATAGATAGATAGATAGATAGATAGATAGATAGATAGATAGATAGATAGATCCATCCAGTACAGTTTGTAAGACCTAACACCTGCTGCCCCCCCCCTCCTGTATGTATAGATCCCATTTACCTGCACAAACATAAAAAAGAAACCCCTACAGAGATCAACATCTAAGTATTGCCTACAATAACAAAATAGACATACACCATTCAAAAGCAAATGAACACTTACAGGAATAAAACCCTGTATACAATGTAAATCACAGATTAAAATGAGACCTGTCCAATAAGAGCAGACCTCTGTTACAGCTGCACAGAAGCATTTAAAGGTACAGCAGTGTCTGAATGGAGGTGGTGCACATTCACATTGAGTCTGTGCATACTTTAAGGTGGAAGTGTTGTAATATATTATCCAACAAGAAGTGTCCAACAAGAGGCTGTCTCTTTAAAACAGATAAGTGGAAAGGCTGTACATCCAGGAGTGTGCTTCCCCCTCTGCAGAGTGCTGTGTGACTATATGATGTGTAGTCTCCATAATATCAGAAGTTTAAAATAGTGTTTCAGGCCAACAGGAAACAGACAACACATGACAAAGTATTCAGGTTGTTAATAAGCCCTACTAATGTGTGTGTTAGTGTAACATTAAATGTTAAACTCCACAGTGGTCAGGAATGAAAGGTCAACTTTACTGTCATAATATTTCTTAAATAATAAATTAAAGGAGACGCCATGGAGGCAGAAGAAGAGTGGCTTTCTTTCTTTCATTCTCTGTGTATTAAATTATCTCACTCAATTTCCATTTCAGTTCAGTAGGCCTACGTCAGGCTTTATTGGCATCTCTCTCTCTCTGTTGGTCTGTCTGCCTGTCTCTCTTGTTTCACCAGCCAATCAGAGACAGAGTAGGGCGGGTCCTTGTAGGATGTGAATTATTTATTAGTCTTTTTATAAAATCATGTTGGTTTTACCTTTTTTAATATCTCCTCACGTGTAGTTGCATTAGATGTGTGACTTCTGAAATATAATGAAGGTTTTTATTCATGACTGATTTTGAACAAAGCTGAGACTTCAGTTTGATGATCTGTTTTTATTATTCTAACATGACATGAGCGACGTGAGCGCGGACACTTTACCTGACAGAACGGTCTTTATGAGTCTGTTTCTACCCGTCGGACATTCTTTGACACACAGCTAAACTAAGTTCCACAGTTAGCCTGGTCCGGAGCAGACTTGTTCACCAGCATCAGTTACCATGGTAACTCAGCGAGGATTCATGTAAGCTATGTTGATGGAACGAAACTCCCGCTTAAATGAGCCAGACTTATCGAAATAAGCGAGGATTCTGCTGAATCCTGCTTGATGGAATACCCCCCTGCTCTCTCAGAACGCTCCGTTTTGGTGTGTGTGTCTCTTTAAATGCAATGAGCCCCCCCTGAGTTTCACAGTAGACATCACTCCTCTGTAGTGAGAATAAAAATGGCAGACCTGCACAAACGTTTTCCCCTAAGCTGGGGGTGGAGATACCATGTCATGATTTGGTCTGTTTTAGTTTGTATTTCAGAGTTTAGATTTCTTTATATGGTTTTAGTTCTCATTCTTCCCTAGTGTGCTTAATAGTTTTCTGTCTTATTGGTATTGTCTATCCCAGTATTGCTTGTTTACCTTGTGTGTTAATGTGTTGAGTGTTTACTTGTTTAGTCTTTAGTGTTTCCTGCTTTATTTTGTAATTTCTTCTCCTGGTGTCTCTCTGTTTTTTGTTAGGGTTCTTCAGTTTTCTGAGTTTCTTCGGTGTTTCATGATTTAGATTATAGTAGTCCCCAGTGTTGTCTTTACTCCTGCCTCTGTGTGTTTCCCTCCTGTCTTGATTGCCCTGATTGTCCTCACCTGCTTTGTTAGTCTCACCTGTGTTTGATGACCCCGTCTATTTAGTCTCAGTGTTCCTTCCCTCGTGTAGTCAGTTCATTGTTGTATAATGTCAGTGTTAAAGTAAGTCCATGTCAGTCGTCAGTCTTCCTCTGTGTTTTTTACCCTTTGTGGTTTTTTTCTGTTCGGAGATTTTGATAGTTTAGTCTTTTTGCATTTTTGGTTAAAATAAATATTTTAGTTATTTTCTGCAATTGGGTCCAGTCCTCCTGTTTTTTGAACCGTGACATACCAGGGGAGAGGAGGGTATTTTTTTTTTTACCAGAATCCCACTGTGACATCACAAGGAGAGCACATTTGAAGCATTTTTCTCTGTGTTGTAAGACTTATGCAGACCACAAACAAAGAACTGGATGGGTTTATTTCACATGTTGTGGGTCAGTAGATGTAGTGGTTGTGTACTCTCTCTTGCGTTTTGTGATGAATCAGGCAAACACTTTTACTTTTGGCATCAGCAAGCCGTTTAATCTGATAACAACAGAATAATAGTAAGAAGCTCCAACATTGCTAAAACATAGAAACAAATAATTGAGCTAACTTTTAGGCAAGCTACACCACGGAGATCAGAAGTTACATTTAAGCTAGCAGAACAAACGTGGTGAGCCTACATGACTCAAAAACATAGAAATATAATCACAGAAAAGTTTGACAATAATTTCGGAGATTCTCTCAAACATGTTAAATGGAAAAATAATACTTTTATCAAGAAAAACGAACTTCTTTTATAGTATTTTAGTGGAGCTTATTTGCACATAAACTTACCACGGGGACAGCATAGTGCAGACTGGCAAAGATACACGGACTGCACCGCTCAAGTCTGCACGGGCCCCAGCAGAGGGCGCTCATGTTACACAGAGTTCCAGTGGATACTCATTAGAATTAATTATGAACAGTATTTAAACAATTTATTTAGTAAAATAAGGACATTCTATGCCAAGTGATGGCAAGTGGAATCATTAACTCCGTTACATAGACACTCAGGTTACTCAAATAAACGTTCAAAAACAGTGTACAAGTGGATTTTCATAATATGTCCCCTTTAAGTTCAAGTGTTTTTGGTGCCCTCATGTGTCCAGGGATTACATGTGCCAGTCCAAAAAGCCTGTCACTTAATTCTAGTACAAACAGCAGCTTGTGATATTTTATATTTTATAGCACGGACCTCGGAGCGAGGACCCTATTGTATTTGAGGGAGTTATAATGTTTTTCCTTTGCACAAATGAATTGCTTATTTAGGGGCCTTAACTTGCACGAAAACTCACCAACTTTTGCATCAAGTTCAGGATTGGTGAAAATTTACGTATGATAGTGTTTCCATACAAGTGTGAGGCAAAGGCTCAACGGCGCCCCCTTTTGATTTTTACATGTTATGCAAAGACCTACAAAAAAGTCAGTGGAAGTCATCGTGTAATGTGAACATGAAGTTCGCTACAATTTTTTTGAATGTCAAAAAAGGCTTCATTTTCACTGTTTACAGGGTGCCTATTTGAACGCACAAATTTGGTATCAAATGAAAGTAGACAAGTTAAAGATTCAAAGTTGTGCGGATCATGAGGTTTCTCCGTAGGGCGTGGCCATGGCTTGATGTCAAAGTTTGTTGTCATTTTTTGCATTGCGGCAAAAATAGGAAATGCTTATAACTCTACTTTGCAGTGTGCAATCATCACCAAAAAATTAATGCACGACAGGTAGCCCGCCCTGAACACATCCATGATTTATATTTTTTAATTAGTCACAGCGCCACCTGTTGACAACAAGAAGTCAGTACTTCTGAGCACTATTTTATTTGCACTAGTCATTTCTACATGGTTGCTCATATCTCCCTTAAAAAATGCTGTTGACTATGCTAAGATCTTGGCCATACTAGCTTTGTAAGCTCAAAGGCCTGTGTCAAAAGCTGTTGCCATACGAATGCGTCGTTCGCCATCAAACAGGGAAGTAGTTATTTGAGGGGCTTAAAATTGCTTAACATGATCTATACGCACGAAACTTCATACACATCATCCTAGTGGGAAAGTAAAACTTTTCATGTGGGTGTAATGAGTGGGCATGGCTAAATGGCTCAGTGGTGCCCCTCTAAATTTTCAAAAGGGCCTCCCCATTGAGGTTTTTTTCACCTACTGTACATGCATGATAATTTTGATGTATATTAACCATGTCAAGACCTACATATAATCCTCTTGCACCCATAGTCAAAACCCAACAGGAAGTCCGCCATAATTTTTGCATTTCACAAGTTACCTATTTGAACGAACTTACCTGAGGGCGTTCATCCGATCATCGCAAACTCAATGTCAGTGTATTCTAGACATGTTGAAGATCTCCCGTTCAGTCAGGAACACTTTGTCAAAATGGATACTTTGACGCACTTATTTATATTTGGCGGTATGGCTTTGTGAGGGATTTCCCTGCCCTTCCACGTGCTTACGTGGAAAGCATTAGGCAGGGACAGCACACATTCCTGCCCTTCCCGTGCATACAAGGAAAGCTATAAGGCAGGGAGATAAGCAGCAAACCCCCCCAGAGCAAGCATCAATGACAAGCATGACATTGATTAACTCAGATTAGCATTAAAGGAGGAGCAGGGGAGGAGGAGGGATGAAAATGCAGCATGCAGAGGGAGCAGAGAAGCATAGGAAGGCTAGACGAGTTTAAATAAGGCGGCATGAGAACTATTTGGCCAATAGGATGCTTTCAGCAGATCAGCTGGCCATCAGCTGATGAGGCTTGCGTGAGATCATCTGACACAAACTCTGGCACAATAATAGAGCGTGACTCTGTGGCCTGCCTGAACTAACGCGAGGCTCCATTTGTGCACCGCACGATGCTACATAAAAAGGTGTGGCCACGGCATACCGTGAAACTTTGATGTCTCGGCACGCCCCTTTTAACCTTTCCAAAAACCCCCCCAAGAGGTTTTTTTCTCTTACATGCATGACAATTTTTATGTATATTAACTATGTCAGGACCCAAAAAAATCCTTTTGCAACCATAGTCATAACCCAAAAGGAAGTCTGCCATCATTTATTAAATTTCAAAATAATGGCCCAATCTTGCATTTCAAAGGCTACCTACTTGAATGTACTTCCCTGAGGCACCGCTATCCGAACATCACCAACTTAGTGTCAGTGGGCCTCATTTATCAAACGAACGTACGACCGAAAACCGTGCGTATGACCATTTCCACGCAAACTTCTGCATTTATCAATTTGGACGTAAGCGGAAGCTGCGATCAGATCTCACGTCAGGTCTGAGCTCGTGTACGCAAATTCGAGTCTGTGGATTTGCGGTGCAGCACAGCAAAATCTGGCGGAAAATAATGAACAAACCTCAGCTGTCATTAAGCATAAGCAGTCACATATTTAGAACAGATCAAAACGGATTATTAAAACGAAAACATTTCTTTTAAAGCCCATGTTTTTACTGATACCACTTTCAAAAAATTAAACAATAGGATAAATAGCCAAAGATGACAACTAATTATTACACATTAAAATGTGAAAGAATCATAAATACAAGCAGAAATGTGTGTTTGCAAATTAACTAATGGCAAAAATGTGTAATTGTTTTTGTTTTTGTCCGATGGGTGTGACAGAACTGGAACAAAAATTGAAAGCACCTGTTGAGATAATCATCGTTCCACTGTGGTTGGTCAGATGTTTATTCATTCCCCTATTTAAACAGATGCTTTGACAGTTATCAAGTCTTGATGATGGCAGACTTGCTTATTTTGGAGGAGCAATACGCGCGTGTCAGACGTGAGCGCGTCTTCAGGGACCGCAGGGATCTCCTCATGGAGAGTGATGCCTGGTTGATCAGTCGCTTTCGGCTCCCAAGGCATGTGCTTATTGATTTATGCAATAATGTAGCTGCTGGATTAAAGAGAGAAACCAGTCGGTCAAATGCCTTACCTGTACCAGTTCAGGTGCTCGCCACGCTGGGGTTTTTGGCCACCGGGACCTTTCAGCGAGAGGTCGGGGACAGGGCTGGGGACTCCCAGCCAACGATCAGCAGGACGATGCCAGCAGTGTTGGCTGCAATAAAATCTCTCTCCCGAAAATACATTCGGTTCCCATACAATGATGCCCAGCAAGCTGTGATTAAAAGGCAATTTTATGAGATTGCTGGGTTTCCAAATGTGGTTGGAGCGATTGATTGTACTCCTGTGCGCCTGAAGGCACCATCCATGAATGATTACGCATTCATCAATCGCAAAAACTACCACTCCATAAATGTCCAGGTGATTTGTGATGCCAAGCTATCACTTTTAAACGTGGTGGCCAGGTGGCCAGGGGGGACACACGATTCTTTTATTTTTCAAAACAGCTCTGTTGGCGCGCGGCTGCAGGAGGGCGCACTGCAGAGCCAAAGTCATCTCCTCGGTAAGTGGCTACCCTCGATAAATTGCATTACACTAAACAAGGTATCAGATGATTAACATTTTGGTATGGTTCTTCTAGGTGACAAGGGTTATCCTCTAACGGAATACCTTATAACCCCGCTGGCAAACCCCGCTACAGAGCAGGAACGCAGGTTCAACAGTGCGCACACACGCACACGGGTCACAGTCGAGCGCTGCTTCGGGTTGCTGAAGGGCAGGTGGCTCTGTCTCGGACCTGCAGGGGGAATGCTACTGTATACCCCAGACAAAGTGTGCGATATCATTTTGGCCTGTTCAGTTTTGCACAACATTGCACTGGTGAATGGAGTGCCCTTCGATGTGCCGGCGCAGCCGGAGGAGCCCATGCCCATGGAGCCGTGGCCAGCACAGCCTCCACAGGGGGCTGTGCGGAGGAGACAGGACCTCATTTGTCGCTTTTAAAACGTAAAGTATACCTTAAACTCTTGCAAATGCTCTGCAGTATTAATCAGTAATGTGAAGTATTGTTGGTGGAATTGGCTAAAGGCATACTAAACACAGACAACATTTAGTCATTTAAACATTTTATTATGGCTTTTTTAGAGTTTCATTTATTTCTTTTAGTGTCTCATTAATTGCGTCAAGTGCGCCGACGACTGAGGCCAATAACCTGCATATCTCCCCTTGTCTCTCCAGGACCTCTGCCGTGATCAGGTTCGGTCTGGGCGCAGCACGGGGGGCCGAGGGCACGCGCTCACTCTCGGCAGTAGTGGGACCGCTCTGGGGAGCAGATCTGGCTGACATCATGCTGGTGCCTGGCTCTGAAATATTTAATACAATAAAAATGTCACCCATGTAACATGTGTAAGCCTTATTATTTGTAAGAAATGGTGTACAGTCAGTTTGATTTTTCAATGCAAGCAAAAGGGGGGTTGTTAGTTACCATTCTGCTCTGGGTCTGATGCCAGTGCGTCTATGTCACCTCCACCACTTATGCCACAGATCGACTCGGACCCAATTAAGGAGGCAATTTTTTCCTCCGTCCCCGTCAGGATCAGGCTGGAGTCTGGTTGGCCTCCTCCAGTCTGCCTGATGCTGCGTTTTAACGCAGCAACACGTTTCTTGGTGGCCAGCTTCAAATCCGACCATTTTTTCTTGACCTAAATGTAAAGAATTGTTTTGATCAATTAGCAGACATAAGCTTTTAGGCTGCGGATGAAAAGATTCATTTAAGTCGTTAGGCATGGGTTAAGTTATTGAGAATTATATTCAAACCTCAGCTGGAGTCCGTTCCTGTACGGCAACGCTGTTGACTGCCTCCGTTATCTTTTTCCAGACAGCGTTTTTATGAGCCCCTTTTATGCCACTCTTCAGACTGCCAAAAAGCACTGTTTTGTTTCTTTCCACCTCCGATGTCAGGATGCCGATCTCCGTGTCAGAAAAGTTTCTTTTCTTACTCATGTTTCGTCTCTCCATGTTTGACCTCAGTGGGCGAGGCCTCCGAACCAGGAATATTTATGGGCGTAACATGTTAATGACGATCGAATTCAGCCGCCGCATTTATCAAGGCCCGCTCATTCGTACGCTCAGATTGGTCAGATACGAACGTTTCATAAATCGCACGTGTGTCCTGTCGTAAGACCAAATTTGCGCTCAGATCTGCGCCAGTTTTCACGCAAGATTGATAAATGAGGCCCAGTGTGTTCTAGACATGTTGAAGATCTAAAGTTATGCAAAACCAAGATTCTACATGAAAGGGCGTGGCCGCGGCGTACTGTCAAACTTTGGTGTCTATGTGCAAACCCATGACATTTTTTCAAATGGTCCCCCAATTGAGTTTTTTTCCCCGACATGCATGACATTTTTTCTGCATATTAACCATCTCAGGACTTTCATAAAATGCCGGGGTGCCCATTGTCAAAACCCAACAGGAAGTCTGCCATCATTTTTTGAATGTATGAATAATGGCCCAATGGCCCAATTCTGCATTTTCAGGCTTCCTATTTAAACATACTTCCCCGAGACCCTGTTCATGCGATCATTGTCAACACAGTGTCAGTGTGTTCTAGACATGTTGAAGATCTTCTGTTGTGCTCTGCACGATTCTACATGAAAGGGCGTGGCCGTGGCGTACTGTCAAACTTTGATGTCTCTGTGCGCCCTCCAGAAATTTTCCAAAAGGCCTCCCTATAGAGTTTCTTTTTTACCTACATGTATGACAATTTTTATGTATAATAAACATGCCAGGACATACAAAAAATCCTCTTGCACCCATAGTGAAAACCCAAGAGGAAGTCCGCCATCATTTTTTTAATCTGGAAATAATGGCCCAATTTTGTGTTATAAAGGCAACCTATTTGTATGTTGTTCCACAAGGCCATACATCCGATTATGCTAACTTAGTGCTAGTGTGTTCTAGAAATGTTGAAGATCTAAAGTTGGCCGATCCACTATTCCACATCAAAGGGCGTGTCTGTGGCATGAGGTAGGACTTTGATGTCACACCGTGACAGGAAGAATTAGCTGTGACTTAATTACAAAGGGTCCACACAGCCTTGCATTTTTTATCCCGCTCAAACCACAGCATTACGTGTTTCGCTGCTGTTTACAACAGATCATATAGTGGTACAATTTGTTTAGGGTTAGGGTGTTTTATTAATATTACCAAAAGAACATATCTATAATGACATTATATCACAATATCATACTACAAAGGATATTTTACAGATTAAATCAATATAAATTCAGGCTAAAGCTCCAAAATTAAGGCAATGCTGCCATCTTGTGGTGACTAGAGAGGCTAATTTCAGTTAATGCTCCCTTGGCATAGGAATATCCTTGCAGAAATTATTGAGAGAAATTAAAACAGAAAACTAAAAACAGTTACTTTAAAAGGACCAAAATACCTCCAGAGGATGCTAAATAAAAGTTTAAGCCTCTGAAAAAGGAAATATTTTTTAAACAACTGCGATTGAGCTCAGGATTTATCACAAGAGGCTGTTTTACTCCAAACATTTTTACCGTATGAAACTGGGCTTTGTGTGATGTCCTAAATTGGTTTAGATCATACCTCTCAGATGGACCTTTTCTGTTCATTTAGGCCATTATTCTTCAGCTGCGGCCCCACTAGCCTGTGGGGTCCCTCAAGGCTCCATTTTAGGCCCCATTCTTTTTTCTTTATATTTGCTTCCCCTGGGGTCCATATTTAAAAAGTACAACATTTCTTTCCATTGTTTTGCAGATGACTTGGAGGTCTACCTACCCTTAAAAACTAATACAGAATCCTGGAATGACATGCTAAACTGTTTGGAAGATGTCAAATCCTAGATGGAACTCAACTTCTTGACTCTAAACAAAAAACAAAACAGAAATAATTGTGTTTGTCAAATCTGAACTCCTGGATGGGGTTGATAGTGTCCTTGGTCCCCTAGCCTCCTACAGCCGCCCTTCTGTAAGAAATCTGGGAGTTATTTTTGACAGCTGTTTTAAATTTAACAAACAGATCAGCTCAGTTGTGAAGACAAGCTTTTTTCAGTTGCGTCTCCTGGCGAAGGTAAAGGCCTATCTCCCTCCACATGAATTTGAAAGAGTCATCCACATGTTCATAACCTCTCGTTTGGATTATTGTAATTCATTGTATTTTGGGGTTGACCAGTGTTTGCTTCGCCGCCTGCAGCTCGTTCAAAACGCGGCTGCACGTCTTCTGACAGGGAAGAGGCGTTGTGATCATATCACACTCAATCAATCAATCAATCTTTATTTGTATAGCGCCAATTCATAACAAGTGTTATCTCAAGACGCTTTACAAAAAGCACACCTGTTCTGGCTTCTCTTCACTGGCTTCTTGTTGGTTTGAGGATCCAGTTTAAGATTTTATTATTTGTTTTTAAATCCCTTAATGTGCTAGTGCCAGAATATGTGTCCGAGCTGTTGCACCTCCATGCTCCAGTCAGAGCGATGCGGTCATCACACCAGATGCTCTTGGATGTTCCAAGGTGCAGAACCCCGAGGTAACAGAGCTGCTCCTAATCTGTGGAACAGTCTACCTGTTAATATAAGAACTCCTCAGTCCATTGAAAACTTCAAATCTCTGCTTAAAACTCACCTCTTTTAACCTAACAATATTCTGTTACCCTATAGGTTCAGCTTTCACTCCTTGGCCTCACTCAGTATTTTCCCCGCTTATTTTAGTGTAGGCACAAAGTTTTGTTATTGGACGTGATCCATGATGTGAAGAATCTGCATTAATTATTGTATTTAAAGGTGACAATGTTCGTGTGTTCTCCACTCCCCCCCTCCCCCAAAAAAGGACAGAATCAAACAGAGATGACCTCAACTTTCACCTCCTTTAACCTTCCCTATGCAGCTAGGTTAAGTTTTTCACCATCTGCTTGAATGTAGCAGAATGAACACGTCGGCTAACAAAGTCACTGCTGACTTCCTGACATGTTGGTGTAAAGTAGAAAGTTCTTCTTCCTTAAATTAACTCGTGTTTATGATTCACAACCATCTGTGCCCTTCGCTGTGACCTGAAAACTTCTCTTATGCAGAATCTGTAAATGAAGCCTTCAGGGAGAAACTGGAGAAGAGTCTTGTTTATGATGATTATACTGTTAGGTGCCTTTATTTGAATGTAATTAGGGTAATTTAATGTATTCACCAAAAATACTGAAGCTGCATTGTTAAGTGGATGAAGATTCAGTGTTTGTGCACGGGTCACAGGATCTTAACGTCACCACCCCCTTCAACATGCTCGCAGTGAATTACCTGAATATCTCCTGCTGCGTTCTCACATCAGCTCACCTCAACTCCTCGCAGAAAAATTAACACGAGGGTGGCAGGACAAAAAACAGCTTCCATGTGATCTCTGGTCTGAGAAGATCCAAGGCCCATCCTGGCCCTTTTGGTTTCCTAACTTTGTCTTCATGTCAGGATGTTTTCAGCAAACAGTACTTTGTTCTCCTCCACAGAGGCAGAGGATCATTGAACCATGGTTTCTTGTTCCTGCTCAGTCCTCTGCAGGGGAAGGTGCCCAACATTCCTTCGCTTCTGATCATCTCTAAACACCTGTGACTTTTTGGACAATATATTTTAGCAACATACCTCCATTTCCCAGCATGCCTAACCCTAACCCTACAATTGGACTGATAATCTCTTCCCTCGTGTAAGTGTTGTTGATGTCTCCATTCAGAATACAAGGAATACTGCTGGTTGAAGTTGGTAGTTGTCATTTGATATTCTTACTTTTGCATTTCTTTCCTACAGCTCATGTTTCAAAGGCACCATTGTAGATCAAGAGTCATGCAGTCTATTGGTTTCAGTTCAAACTCATTTTTCATGTTCAGTGCTTAGACTGCAGTATTCTTTACATCCTCGGTTTAGCAGACGTGAAGTGTTTTTGACTGTTTGTTGGTCCTTCTGCATCCTGAGTTTAAACTCTGCAGCTCCATGAAGGGAATCAGCACAAGAGGAATGCCATAATGATATGTTTCTTAACCACTGTGTAGCATGTGGGCTATGTTAAAAGTGCCTTTAGATTAGCATTTAATCAAATTAACACAAGAAGAAATTAGGTATTGTCTCTAGGAGCCATGGTGTGTGTAAACCAACAAAAATCCAAACACAGGTAAGTTTAAATAATAATTATTGTATTTCACAATAAACAAGGTCAATAAACACAAAACAATATTTTAGTTCAATACACAAATAAATGTCCTCTTTCCGCTCTAGAAAGGCTCTTAAGGTCCGTTCAAAAAAGAAAAAAGTCAAAGTCTTTCTTTGTTCCAAAATGTTTGTTTCCACTCCTACCACACTTGTAAAAGGGGGGTGAGTTGATCTAGTAGGTTAGCTCGCCATCCTGATCACAGAGTTGTGTCCATACATAAAACCTGACCTATAAAAAAAAGGGTAATGAACAGTAACTCAAATTCATCACAACATCAAATGTCCATTACCATATCTCATTGAAAAAACTATAATTTTAACTTAACACAACAAAAATATACCTTTAAAGTAAAGCTTTATCAAATTGAATTAAATTAAACAATCATTTACTTTCACTTAAATAAAACGGGAACAAACATGGAATTAAACTTTGAAATCCTAAAGGTTAAATAAGTACAAAATAAATACATGCCACGTTTCTTCAACAGCAACCACCGTACACAGCCGCGGCTTAAATTAGCTGTTTTTGTAATGGGGTTCTGTATACGGCCTTCCGCGATTCCCGCGGGAGAAAACAACCATTAAATCACAATAATTAAACATAATACACATTATACAAACTCACCGCTGAGTAGAAAGAAAAGTAAGTCTTTTCCCCGTCTTGGGTAACCAAACAATTGTCGCCTTGCTGTGCCACCATGAGTTGGATGAGATGAGGGGGAGTGACCTCGTGAACCGGATCTTTTTGATAAGTGGGTTGAGCTCTGATTGGGTGATAGATTTCAGCGGGGTTCAGGTGAAGTTATGGAATGTTGTAAGAAAAAATAGGGAAGTGAATAAATAAATACAAAATAAAATGAAAACCGATTTATCATAATTTATGGAGGTTCACTGAGGTCACTCCCCTTGCACAGAAAAAAAACAAGAGGCAAAATCAAATTCAACTAATTAACCTGGGTTACAATTGATTTTGATTGGCACTTTGCCTGTCTAAGTGAGAAACGCAGAGGCGAGAGCAGCTCAAAGTGTTACTTAAATACATTTAAAGGCTCCATTGTGTGCTGGATTGTTATGAAGCAGCATACAGCCTTTTTATAAGAGCTGCCATGGTCACAGTTATTGTGTATTTCCAAAAACAAACAAGCCATTGATAATGTACTGGTGCATCACTAATGGAGCGCAACGTGTGCAATCGTCATTTTACTGTCTGTGTGGGCTGCAGAAGAGACATGTGAGCATAGAAAGACCTCCACGTGCAGCAATCACTTCCCACGTCTCCTGTGCAAACTGTCAGTGCACAGCAGAGAAACCGTGCTGCAATTAATAGCTTAATGATTTTTTATCCCAAAGTAGGATGCCTTGTTGCACAGGGACTCCCATAGTGTTCTCTTAACCCAAAGAAACCTGAGGACTGGGCACATAATGTGGGATATTGATTCCTTCTGGTGGTGTCGAACATGCTTTCGGCCAAATGTCGATGTTTCTGAGGTCCTGTGGGCTAATGCCTACTGGTTATTTGACATGTGTTTTGAAAGTGGTTGAGCAACGCAGGAATTGTTCAGGGATCGTTTGTTTGAACAACATCACTATAAAGACTTTAGTGTAGAGTGTAAGCAGCTTTAATTGACCAGATGACTGATAAATAATGTGAATAACCCAGAGGAGTCAAGAAAATTAACATTTCTGTAGAAAAACATGGAGTGTATCGGCTTTCCCTCCTCTCCTCCCTTTATGTCATTTTAACCCACGATATCTTTGACACAGCAGCTGCAATGTGCTTTACAAGCCTGCATCCTTCATTCAGTTGTCTCCATGCCCCCACCCAGCATCCATCAGGGACTCCACCATGATAGAGTCAGCTCCTGTTACTGTCTTCTTCAGGACTCCTTTGTTTTCCTCTCATTTAGTGAAAATTAGCATTCAGCTAAAGTGTTAAAGTGTTTAATTGTGGAACTGTAAATAATTTCTGTGTAATATTCTCACCGTGTTTCATCAACTGAAATATGTAAATATAAATGAGCCTAACTGAATACTAAATGTCGATAAAATGTCATCTAATTCCTGATTTCTGGTTTCTAACTCCCCCTGCTGACTGTCATCAGCTGCTCTTATTCAGTTTGTATATTTTATTTATTTGAATGGTTCAGATTTAATTTCTTGTTTAATTTCATCCATCCCTTGTGTTTCTGAATTTTCTGTGTGAGAATTTTTTATAATCTGTAGTCCTGAGTATTTCTTGCTTTATTTTCTATTGTGTGTAGTTTACTTCCTGTTTTTGTGTGACGTGTCCTCGTTGTGTTCGCCTGTGTTGTTAGTCACACCTGTATTGATTGCTAAAACAATGAAATTTCTTTGGGAGGAAAATAAAACTGAGTGTGAATGCCATTGACACTCAGCATTGATGAACGTGTGGCTGGTTCCTGATATTTTATTGGTTATTCAAACTGTATTTAGAGAGAATGAAATAACAGCATGTAACTGAGAGAAAACAAATAAAAAGAGTTCAGTTAGTGATGACATTACATTTTTGCTTTTTTATCTGTAAGATGATTATTGTAGTCCGAAGTCAGCTAGACATTCAGCTGTGTGCGGTGAGATAATATCAGCTGGGAATGAAACTGAACAGCCCTCACTGTTTGACAAAGTCAACACTAATCGTACTCCCTGCTAGGCCTGTTCTCCTAAAGTACCATCAATGTTACTCAGAAACAGTCTCTGATAAAAGGTGGATATCCTTGTTTCTAAGAATGCCTGATGCCTCATACAAGTATTCCATGACTCAGTGATGGATGATGCTGATATGGGCCTCTGCTGGGGTTTAAGTGGGAGGTAGGATGGTTAGAGGTAGTGGGAGGATGGGATGGGTAAGTGTGAGGAAACAGCCTGAATAGCTAGAGGTGGGAAGTGTATAACGGCGTATCAGTCACGGACACACACCCACAGGAACACACTCATCAAATCCTCTAAAAATATACATTTATGTAACAAGCTTCCTGCCTCAAGCAAAGACCATGAGTAAACCCTTTTCC
>CM036553.1:2500-10000 GCA_020745685.1 Tautogolabrus adspersus
CCGTTGGAAAGCCCATGGCCACAAATGGGGGGGTAGGCACTGTTCCCTTGTTTCTGCACCCTTCCTATCAAAAGTTATTGGCACTTTTCCCCCCCATTCATTTCAGATGGGCCAAGATCTATCTCAGCAACGCAAGGTCCCACAGACTCAAGACTGGTACCAGTGGAAAGCCCGTGGCCACAAATGGGGGGGTAGACACTGTTCCCTTGTTTCTGCCCCCTTCCTATCAAAAGTTATTAGCCCAGGGGCCAATCCCTGTGTTTCGGCCACATGTCTGACCTTTGCTTTTCACCCACTTCCCAAGGTCCCACAGACTCAACACTGGTACCAGTGGAAAGCCCGTGGCCACAAATGGGGGGGTAGGCACTGGTCCCTTGTTTCTGCCCCCTTCCTATCAAAAGTTATTACCACTTTCCCCCCCCATTCATTTCAGATGGGCCAAGATCTATCTCAGCAACGCAAGGTCCCACAGACTCGAGGGTGGTACCGTTGGAAAGCCCATGGCCACAAATGGGGGGGTAGCCACTGGTCCCTTGTTTCTGCACCCTTCCTATCAAAAGTTATTAGCCCAGGGGCCAATCCCTGTGTTTCGGCCACATGTCTGACCTTTGCTTTTCACCCACTTCCCAAGGTCCCACAGACTCAACACTGGTACCAGTGGAAAGCCCGTGGCCACAAATGGGGGGGTAGGCACTGGTCCCTTGTTTCTGCCCCCTTCCTATCAAAAGTTATTACCACTTTCCCCCCCCATTCATTTCAGATGGGCCAAGATCTATCTCAGCAACGCAAGGTCCCACAGACTCGAGGGTGGTACCGTTGGAAAGCCCATGGCCACAAATGGGGGGGTAGGCACTGTTCCCTTGTTTCTGCACCCTTCCTATCAAAAGTTATTAGCACTTTCCCCCCCCATTCATTTCAGATGGGCCAAGATCTATCTCAGCAACGCAAGGTCCCACAGACTCAAGACTGGTACCAGTGGAAAGCCCGTGGCCACAAATGGGGGGGTAGACACTGTTCCCTTGTTTCTGCCCCCTTCCTATCAAAAGTTATTAGCCCAGGGGCCAATCCCTGTGTTTCGGCCACATGTCTGACCTTTGCTTTTCACCCACTTCCCAAGGTCCCACAGACTCAACACTGGTACCAGTGGAAAGCCCGTGGCCACAAATGGGGGGGTAGGCACTGGTCCCTTGTTTCTGCCCCCTTCCTATCAAAAGTTATTACCACTTTCCCCCCCCATTCATTTCAGATGGGCCAAGATCTATCTCAGCAACGCAAGGTCCCACAGACTCGAGGGTGGTACCGTTGGAAAGCCCATGGCCACAAATGGGGGGGTAGGCACTGGTCCCTTGTTTCTGCACCCTTCCTATCAAAAGTTATTAGCCCAGGGGCCAATCCCTGTGTTTCGGCCACATGTCTGACCTTTGCTTTTCACCCACTTCCCAAGGTCCCACAGACTCAACACTGGTACCAGTGGAAAGCCCGTGGCCACAAATGGGGGGGTAGGCACTGGTCCCTTGTTTCTGCCCCCTTCCTATCAAAAGTTATTACCACTTTCCCCCCCCATTCATTTCAGATGGGCCAAGATCTATCTCAGCAACGCAAGGTCCCACAGACTCGAGGGTGGTACCGTTGGAAAGCCCATGGCCACAAATGGGGGGGTAGGCACTGTTCCCTTGTTTCTGCACCCTTCCTATCAAAAGTTATTGGCACTTTTCCCCCCCATTCATTTCAGATGGGCCAAGATCTATCTCAGCAACGCAAGGTCCCACAGACTCAAGACTGGTACCAGTGGAAAGCCCGTGGCCACAAATGGGGGGGTAGACACTGTTCCCTTGTTTCTGCCCCCTTCCTATCAAAAGTTATTAGCCCAGGGGCCAATCCCTGTGTTTCGGCCACATGTCTGACCTTTGCTTTTCACCCACTTCCCAAGGTCCCACAGACTCAACACTGGTACCGTTGGAAAGCCCGTGGCCACAAATGGGGGGGTAGGCACTGGTCCCTTGTTTCTGCCCCCTTCCTATCAAAAGTTATTACCACTTTCCCCCCCCATTCATTTCAGATGGGCCAAGATCTATCTCAGCAACGCAAGGTCCCACAGACTCGAGGGTGGTACCGTTGGAAAGCCCATGGCCACAAATGGGGGGGTAGCCACTGGTCCCTTGTTTCTGCACCCTTCCTATCAAAAGTTATTAGCCCAGGGGCCAATCCGAAAATCTCAACATAAGTGTTTCAGGTACTTCCCAAGGTCCTAGAGACTCAAGGGTGGTACCATTGGAAAGCCCATGGCCACAAATGGGGGGGTAGACACTGTTCCCTTGTTTCTGCACCCTTCCTATCAAAAGTTATTGGCCAAGGGGCCAATCCGAGGTGGTTGTTATCCCTTATTCTAACCCTAACCCTACCCTAACCCTAACCCTAACCCTAACCCTAACCCTAACCCCTAACCCTTACCCTAACCCTAACCCTACCCTAACCCTAACCCTAACCCTACCCTACCCTAACCCCTAACCCTAACCCTAACCCTAACCCTAACCCTAACCCTAACCCTAACCCTAACCCTAACCCTAACCCTAACCCTAACCCTAACCCTAACCCTAACCCTTACCCTAACCCCTAACCCTAACCCTAACCCCTAACCCTAACCCTAACCCTAACCCTAACCCTAACCCTAACCCTAACCCTAACCCTAACCCTACCCTAACCCTAACCCTAACCCTAACCCTAACCCTAACCCTAACCCTAACCCTAACCCTAACCCTAACCCTACCCTAACCCTAACCCTAACCCTAACCCTAACCCTAACCCTAACCCTTACCCTAACCCTAACCCTAACCCTAACCCTAACCCTAACCCTAACCCTACCCTAACCCTAACCCTACCCTAACCCTAACCCTAACCCTAACCCTAACCCTAACCCTAACCCTAACCCTAACCCTAACCCTAACCCTAACCCTAACCCTAACCCTAACCCTAACCCTAACCCTAACCCTAACCCTAACCCTTACCCTAACCCTAACCCTAACCCTAACCCTAACCCTAACCCTAACCCTAACCCTTACCCTAACCCTAACCCTAACCCTAACCCTAACCCTAACCCTAACCCTTACCCTAACCCTAACCCTAACCCTAACCCTAACCCTAACCCTACCCTAACCCTAACCCTAACCCTAACCCTAACCCTAACCCCTAACCCTAACCCTAACCCTTACCCTAACCCTTACCCTAACCCTAACCCCTTACCCTAACCCTAACCCTAACCCTACCCTAACCCTAACCCTAACCCTAACCCTAACCCTAATCCGAGGTGGTTGTTATCCCTTATTCTAACCCTAACCCTTACCCTAACCCTTACCCTAACCCTAACCCTAACCCTAACCCTAACATATTATTAGTTCGGATTATCCGATATAGGTTACAGCCTGTGCCTGTGCCTGCTATTTCAATTTATTGATGTAGCAAATTACCTTCCTCAAACCTAACCCTAACCCTTAACCATTTTTAAAATACTTCAAACAAACGATATCCTCCATCAGCATGAATGACGGTGTATATGGAAGCCCCCAGATGATCCATATTCTTTATTTTACATTATGTTAATTTTACTTATTCTCTTGAGATCTAAACATATTCATGTAATTTTCGCAGGATGTCTACGTTGGTTTTTTATGCTAACAATGTAATTTCAGGTGTTTTTCTTGAGACTGGTAGAAATAAAAGCGTATTCACGTGAACAATGGCGTTGGTATCTGAAAAAAAGACATCATGAAGTCGAGAGAGAGTGAAAAGACTTTATTATCTCTTGATGTGATTAAAGTTAAAACTTAAGTTTCTAAATTATCAACAATTCAATCAAAAGTAATTTTAATTTACATCACACATTCCAGCCAATCAGAACACTCCCTGGTTTCGGTCAGGGTGTGGCCTCACAGCGTGTTCGTCTTCTGTAAAGGTCAAACGTTGAACATGTTGGATGTGTTTGTGGGCGGAGCGTGTCACTGATTGGTTCCTCCTCCAGAGGGAGGGCCTTTTGTCTAAGGAGATGAGAGGTCATTAAGGGGTAGAGGGAGGGACCATCTTGTGCCTTGTTGCCTCGGCAGGGGGTCGGGTCCACCGGCAGCCTCTCCTGATAGCCCAGACTGATCAGCTGATCCTCCCGAACATCCACGCTGACCAATGAGCTGAAGAGAACCTGAGAGCGAGAGACATTCACTTCTATAGAGAGAGAGAAAAGAATGGAGGGGGGGTTAAGGTTATATATTTATATATACATGCATGTTTGTGTGTGTGTAGGGTATTTTCTGCATTCAAAAATTTGGCGGTGGCGGCCTCTGCCTAATTTTATACCCTAACCCTTGTCAGGGTCTAACAGGTGTTTTCATAGAGAACAGTTACGGCTGTATGCCAATACGGCGGCAGCATTTTGTAATCGAGCCAGCGAACCAGGAAACGCCAAACAACCAAAGAGTTACGTAAGTGAAAGGACAGGAAGATGTTACGTGATAATGAATTAACCCCGGATCGACCGTTAGAAAATCACTCAGAGTAACACGAGGCTTCTTTCTCGCCTACGTTTAAAAATGATTTATTATTCGGCGCCGTCACGTCTTTGTCAGCGTTGTGACGTATGATTTCAAAGCTTTGGCGGGCCAACATATTGTAGAAGTACCTTGAAAGAAAAACCGTTAAAACAGTTAAAAACAAGTTCAAAGTCGTTGTTGTCACAAATAAAGATTTACATGACGTCTTCAAACATTTAAAAACATGATTCAGTCCTGAGGACGGTTTGAAGAAACGTTTCTAACTGCAGTAAAAATATAAAACATTCATGTCTAATTAATATTCAGAGAAAAGGATGAAGCTGAAACGTCTTCAGAGACGGTGTGAATAAAAAACTTTAATGTGAAAGTCGAAATTCAGGAAGGACCAGAGATTCATTATTTATCAGAGATTACAATTACTAACAGAATACAAGAGATCATAGAAATCCTTCCTACTTGGTGATACGTACTTAGTCCAATGTTTCCAATGTGCAGAAGGTCAACCTCTACATGTTGTTATACGTGTATGTGTATGACATGCACTGAGAGGTGTAAATATATAATATGATATCTGTAAAAGTCCTCATTAACTAATCCATTTTCATCCATTAATTCTTTAAAACTATTAACTTCCTTTTTATTATTTAACTGAAGTATGTTCTTGGTCCCCTTTCCCAAGTTCTGGACCCGTTATCTGTCCTGTTTGGTTTAACTTCTGAATCTAAGCACACGTCACTCCGCTGTTCATCTCCCTCCACTGGCTCCCAGTTACTGCACTGGCTCCCAGTTACTGCTCGTATCAGATTTTAAACTCTGCTGCTCGCTTAGAAAACAGCCACATGAACGGCTCCTCCTCATCCAGGTCTACACTCCCTCCCGCCCACTACGCTCTGCCAATGAAAGGCGTCTGATCCAACATTCACAACAGGGTCCTAAGACTCTAACTACACTCTTCTCCTCTGTCGCCCCCTGGTGGTGGAACAAACTTACAGACTCCATTCGATCTGCAGAGTCCCTTTGCACCTTTAAGAAAAAGCTAAAGACCCAGCTCTTTATGAACACCTACGACCTTCATGATGATGATAATGATGATGGTAATGACGGTGGTTTTGTTTGATAATAATGACTTTTAAGATGGTTTCTATACTGGTTAGAGCTCTCAAGAACTGCCGTCAGTGTTGTGCTCTGCCTCTGGTCACTTCCTGTCAGCACCTGTGTGTCCAATCAGACTCAAAGATCGTTTGCACTTCCTGACGTTGTTTCCTCTTTTCTACATCCTTGCTTGTTGTCATAATTTGGTCTTATTTAGTTTTGTATTTCAGAGTTTAGGTTTCCATGTCTTAATTACCTCCACTCTTGAGGCAATACTAATAAAGGGAATGAGACTCCATCTCTATATAAGATTTGATTTTGGAGATCAGTGGATCATAGTTGATAGCTTTTAGTTTACTTAGTTCTTATGTACTCCTAGATATTTAATTGAGTTCAATTCCCAATTAATTCCATATTTGTCAAACAGGATTTGACTTCATCCATTGGCTCAACACTTCTAACAAAATGGAAGGGAGGAGAGGTCTTACTGAACTGTCCACATCCACGTCCAAGAGTGACTGATTTCCAGAGACTTCCATTCGTCTTTATTCCAGCTGTCTGGTGATTATAAAGGGCACATGGTCCTAATAAAAGAACTCTATACAAGAAATCCCATCTCACTGTATGGAACACCAGTTCCACCACCAATGCTTTTACCTGTTCTTCTATTATAGAAGTGTTGAGTCAGCACACTGGGTACATCTGCACATGTTCAGACAGGACATGCCACCGCCTCACTTTGAGTCTCTAACACACCTGGTTGGTATGTGTGTGTGTGTGTGTGTGTGTGTGTGTGTGTCTGTGTGTGTCTGTGTGTGTATATGTGTGTGTCTGTGTGTGTCTGTGTGTGTATATGTGTGTGTGTGTGTGTGTGTGTGTGTGTGTGTCTGTGTGTGTATATGTGTGTGTGTGTGTGTCTGTGTGTGTCTGTGTGTGTATATGTGTGTGTGTGTGTGTGTGTGTGTGTGTGTGTGTGTGTTACCTTCAGTAGCTCGGGTATTGATCAGGTTTTTAGTTCTCTCTGATCGCTGTATAGTCTCCTGAATGACCCTCCGGGTGTTGAACTCTGCCCCCTGAAGGACAATGCAACTGTTACCATGGTAACCCTCTGCTGACAATGTGGATGTACCAGGAAGTGAGTTCTGCAGGTACATGTTTCAGGTATAATGAAGCTGGTTGTCACCAGTCCCTGTTAACTCTTTCTGCCTCAGTCAGACTGATGATTATATTAGAGTTATTACGGTAATAAACAGACAACACTTCATTCAGACTGATGACAGTCCCTGCATCTCAGTTCTCCTATTTGCTATCTCCTCGGTCCTCGCTCCTCGGCCGAACCGGAAGTAGTTTTAGACCCGCCATGTTAAGGATCGTCCCAAAGCTCTTACACTGAAAGGAGGAGAGAGGATCGAGGAGAGAGGAGGGAGATCCGAGGAGCGATGGCCGAGGAGACACGAGAGCTGGCTTTACGGAAGTCTTTTTACTGACAGACACGCCCCCTTATCGAATATCACTCATTGATTGGACGCTGCAGCGGATCAGACTTCAGTGAAACTTCTCAACATGAGCGGAGTTTAATACCGGAGAAAAGAGGGACATTAAAAAGACATTTAAACAGATCCTGGGTCAGTTTGTAAAGAGTCTGTGATGAGCTGGGATTAAAAAGTGTCTGACATGAAGATTAACAACCAAATATGAAGCATCAGTTCTATAAACCAATCAGAGTGTAGGCCCATCACTCCCCACACTCAAACAAACAGTGTGTTAATATGAAGTGTTCAGAAATGATTCCTTCATGTTCATGATCCCTCAGACTGTTTGAATGTGTGATGATGATGAGAGTCTGATGCAGAGGGAGTCTGTCACTCAC